>PVHP010033225.1:0-19796 GCA_004024765.1 Zapus hudsonius | reverse complement strand
TGTGTGTGTGTGTGTGTGTGTGTGTGTGTGTGTGTGGTATGTGTTTGTATATGCCCTGGTAGGTGCCCATGCACTCAATTGCTGAGGGGTGACTCACCTGGGCTCACTGGAGTGGAACATCTGGTGTTCCTCTTCATTGCTCATTTCCCTGGCCTTATTTTGATTCTGATACTCTTCTTTTCAAAACAATTTTGAGAATGATATTGCATGAATTCATTGCATACTGGTCACATCCCCAACTGGTTCTACTCTTGTGTTCCCTCTCCCCCACCCTTGCTCTTCTAAAGACACTCCTCAGAGGGGTTATTGGTACTCACTGTGTGGTTATGAATGCACCAGTTGGTCTCTGTGGAGAGAAAATGCCCCAGAATACTCCACCCACCCTGTGGCTCTTACATGCCTTCAATCCCCTTTTCCACAATATTCCTTGAACCTTGTCATGCAAGAGAAGTGAAGAAGGTGGAAAATTTAACTTTTCACTTTTCTTACCCAACCTCTAGCTTCCATCTGTCCTCCAAGCTGCTTGGGCTGCTCCAGAGATTCTTGTCTCCTGTGGGATTGGGGTACAGGTGCTGGTGGCCATGCCCAGCGGTTTACATCAGATCTCATGATTTGAACTTGAGCAGTTTCAGACCCCCTCAGGCTTGCACAGGCAACTCACTTAACTACTGAACCATCTCTCAGTGCATCCCAATCTGCCCTAGAAATCACTATGTGGTCCAGACTAGCCTTGATCTCATGAAAATCTTCCTGCTTCAGCCTCCTGAGTTCTGGGATTATAGTCATGAGTCACTATACCCAGCTAACTTTCTGCTAATTTTAAATTTTTATTGTCACTTCAAACTTTTAGTAAAGCCACAAGAATGAAACAAAGAGTCATTTCATGTCACTGATAATTTTGAAAAGTACAAGCCTGTTACTTTGCAGAATTCTTATATTGAATTTGCCCAATGCTGTATCATGATTAGATTTCCATTATCCACATTGGCTTCTCCATCACTTTGGTTTGTTTACAGAGTGGGAGACATGCATAAAGAGCTTCTTTCTTAAACATTCAAATAGGTCTGTTTGATGGAGGCTTAAGCCACCTCTTTAAAGTGGATAGTTCAGTGGCTTTTAACACATTCACAGAGTAGTACAGCCATCAAAACCCTCAAGGAAATCTCTTGCCCATTGACAGTCACAGCTGATTTCTTTCTTCCTGCAAAGAATCTAGCAACCATTATTGTACTCTGTGTGTTTGTCTTTTCTGGACATTTTATATAAATGAATCATATAATGTGTGACCTTATTGTTACTTTTCAGGTTCATCCATGCCATACCATGTAGCAGTACCTGATGAGAATCAGAATAGTATTCTACTGCATGAATAGACTACATTTCATTCATCTATTCTTCCACCAATTGATATTTGGGTCATTTTTATTCTTTGACTACTTTGAATAGCACTGCTATGAAGATCTATGTACTAGTTTTGGGTGAACCTATGCTTTCAGCTTTTTGTATATGGGATCACTTTGTCATGAGATCATCCATGTTTACCCTTTGGAAAAACAGGTTATACATTTTTGATCTGCCATTGTCCTATGAGTACTGAAGGCATGGGAGAATCAATTTGTGTGGGAGTTATTCATCTGGGGATCTCAGCAATGCCCAGCAGGCCAGTGTCAATTTTATGGGTGTAATAAGTTCATCTTCTTTAGCCCCTTGTGGCCTCATTTTCCTGAGATTAGTGGCCCTTCTGGATCTGTCAAAATAGGAGTTTTATGTTTACCCTATCTTGAGAGACACCTATAAAACATGACCTCCTAGAGTGCTTGGGGGGGATGTCAGCCCCATATCTGTAGGGAACACAATCCAGCTGTTCAGCTCAGTTAGCTCCTGGCTCATCTGAAACTCCCTCTTGTAGTTTTTCCCCCTAAACAATGGCCTAAGTTACAGCCTGTGTTTGGCAGCCCCCTTTAACTGGGTCCTTCATATTATAGTCTATTATTTGCATGTTGTCTGGATGTGATTGGAGAGCCATGCTTTTTCCCCCAATCTCAACAGTTTAATAAGATGTTCGTCCTTCCTTCCATGTCCTCCACTTGTGTGCACAAGGACACATACACACATAGAGACACACACACACACACAGAGAGAGAGAGAGAAACAGAGAGAGAGAATAGAATTTTATATTGAATATCTATCCTGAGTCTGGCATGGGGTTGGACATGGGGCTATGGTGGCACTCAGTACCAGAAGCAGTCACTGCTTTCTCAGGACTGTTATCTGCTAGAAGACAGGAAATGGAATGAAAACATTCCCTACACTGTGAGGACTGTGTGAGGGTGAGAAGAGATGCTATGGGAACTTATAACAAGAGACTGGGACAGTGTGGGAGAGCCAGAGAAGCTTCTAGAAAGAAAAGACATTTGTGTTGAGTCACCCCCCCCCATACACAAAGTAAGCTTAGAGTTAGCCAGTGAGGGCGGTGGCAGTGGGAAAGTGACCACTAGGCAGAAGGACTAGCTCCGTGCTCTCAACTGGGACTTCACTTTGGAGCAACCCGAGTTAGAATCTGGGTGGGGTGCAGAGCAGCAGAGCCAGAGTGCACCCAGGCATTGGCTTTGTCTTGATGTTGAAAGAAACATCCCAGGTGATTCTAATGTGAAGTCAGTGTCAAAAGTAGTATGGCAGGTTCAAGCAGAAGCCAAGGGTGGGAGGGGGGAGGGAGCTTCTGCCTTGGGTATATGGGACACTGAAGGTCTGTCAGAAATATGGGGGCTCAAGCGACTCCACAGTGAGATGAATAGTGCAGAGTAGAAGGATAGGATGCTTAGCTCAGGAGATTCCACCTCCCAAGTATTTGTTGCCTCTGTGGATAGGGAGATCATCCAAGTGGGGCTCCTTCAGCAATGAGGCTCCTCTCGTAGGCTTCAATTTTCTCTGTATCTGTCTCTGGTAACTGGGGGAGGCTGGGATAAGAGGCAGGATTATGATCTATAAAAGCCTGCCTCTTCTTCTAACTTTCTAAGCAGAGAAGGACAAAGTACTGGCCTTGCTTGATAATGGCTGGAGTTAGAATCTATGGGGAGCAGTGATTCCCTTTACTACTACAGATGTAGGCCATGGATAACAAGCCTGAAAGTTCCAAGTGTACCTAGACATGGACTTGCTGGGTGGAAGGACTTGTGTATCTTCGGTTTCCTGGGAAACAGCTAAATTCATCTCAGAAGTTCACATTGTTACATAGTAAAGTCCTAGGAAAAAATGGACCTCCTAGACAAATGGAAGCTAGATGTTGGGTAAGAAAAGCAAAATCTTAAAATTTCCACCTTCTTCACGTCTCTTACATGTCTCTTAACCCCAAGTAAACATTGTGGGCTTTCTTGACCTTCTACATTGGCTTTCAGCCTTAAAAATTAAAAAAAAAAGTTTAGAAAGAAATTGCTTGTCTTCCTGTCTCTCTCACCTCAATTCAGGAAGGGGGATCTAGAAGGTAATAAATTGGAAACCCCTTTCCTTGTTGGATTTAATAATCAGTTTGAAGAGAGCTGTGTCTGACACTTGCTGTCTAGCTGCTATAGGTAGTTTTACAAAGTTGGACCAAGGCTTGAGAATTAAAGTCAATGGGGCCATTGCAATTAGGTGTTGAGAAAAGCCACAGAGATTTGGAGATACCCCCAAGGAGCTAGCCTTGCTAGGTCATCTCTCTGGGAGTTGGGGAAGTTCCTGTTCTGGTCCTGAGACCTTTAGTAACTTCTCTCCTAACCACCCCCAACTAAGTGTTTGCTGTCTGACTTGCACCTTGTTTCCCTGGAAAGGTGTATTATCCCCTCAACTATGCTCTGTACAGGAAGACTTGGCAATGTCAATAAAGAAGGCAGGCATGGGAGGGGAGTGATCCACTGAGATACTCTCTCTATTACTTGTCATTGCAACTCATTCTTGTAATGCCCCTTTCTACAGATGAAGGAATGGAAACTCAGAGTTAGAGAGATTCCCCACATCAGCCATGGAATAGAGCATGGTTACTAAGCATTGTGGAGCCCTTTCTGCATGCCATGGAATGCTCTAAGCATCTCACACAAAGAACACTTACTGCAGGAAAAGCTAAAACTCTAATGTTCTCCTATGAGGTTTTCATCTGCTCCATAATTGTCCTCTTCACAGCCATTACTAGATTGTTAAGCTCATCATTTAATTCATATTTTGTGTGCCATGGCTTCTTGTAGAAATTTTACTCCTTGACTGATTCAACAAATATTTATTAAATATATATGATTGGACATGTACTGTGGTAAGCCCTAGAAGTCCAAAGGTGATGAACATGAACTATGCAAAACCATACAAGTAAGTGATTACAATAAACATGGTTCCTGGGTTGATTGAAGTAGGTGAAAGGGCTTGGTATATAATTTACTTATTTTTAAAAAAAATTATTTATTTGCAAGCAGAGAGGGATAAAAGAGAGACAGACAGAGAACATGGGCACATCAGGGCCTGCAGCTGCTGCAAATGGACTCCAGATGCATGGGCCACTTTGTGCATCTGGCTCTACGTTGGTACTTAGGAATTGAACTCAGGTCGTTAGGCTTTGCAGGCAAGTGCCTTAACCACTGAGCTATATCTTCAGCCCCAACTTTACTTAATTTTTAAGGCTAGTTAAAGGTTCCCAAGAATAGGGAAATAAAATATAAACTTTCAATTCCAGATTACAGATAATAAAAATGTAATTCCTTCCCACTATGATCTGAGTTTGAATCATTAAATTTGACTCTAAAGATAAGGAGTGGAGGCTTCATGAGGACAGCAACTGGTGGCCTCATCAGGACAAGAATTGGAGGTTTTATGGAAAGAGGAAGCAGAGGTTTTCTAAGAACATGTTGAGGTGTGACAGGAAGTGAAGACTTTGTGGGCCCAGGTACTGGAGTTTTGAGAGAAATTAGAGACTTCCTAGAAAGACAAAGTGAAGGGCAGTCTGGATTTGAGGCCACTTGCAAGACTGTACAGTGGAGCTCAAATTTTCCAGTATAAAGCTCCATCATTAGTTGACCTCAGCATTTGTCTGAGTTTTTTCCTCTTATGAGCCTGAGTCCAAGTTTAGGCTTTTCTCTGTATTTTCTTCCAGCTTTGATTTCTACCTGCAATTGCCTCCTTCTTCAGATATACCTCGGTTTGCATTCTCTAATAAATAAGGAGAGAGGCTATTTAATCCACCTAGTGATCATTAATTATTATGATTAAACTATATCATTGGATGTTTCCTAGCCAGTCTTTAGGCTGCTTTTAAATCTGGTGCTCACCTTGGGTCCAAAACACTATCACACAAAAGGAATAGGGCCATATGATTAAAAGTTTTCATGGCCAAATTCACCCTCTCACACAAACATCTCTCCTGGACTATCATAGGTTGGACAGTTTATCCAGAGATGTGTCATGACAGACCAGGTGACTGATCTAGAAAATTATTTTCGTATCTAGAGTGACAATATAATAGATAACAAGTGAGCAAGTTGGAAAATTCCACAAACAAGTGCGACCCTTGATACCTTGCTTCAGGGTTGTTTTTGCTGTGTTTGGTCATACTTAAAGTGTTGTGCTCTCTAGAACATCATCTTTCTTTCATTGTCAGCAGCTCAGTGTTATTTTTATATTTATAGATTATCTGTCTACCTTTCCCAACAACAATTGGTTGTTGACATGCACTCTCATTGGTATTGATGGTTTACCTAGTTCCTCCTCAGCCATCCATCTTTATGGCTTCCCTCTGGGATAAGGGTTAATCCTAACCTGAAATTCACTGATGCTCTCCAGAAGAGGTTTTGGATAGAATTTATGAAATTCTTGAATTTTTTCTTTAGTTTCAGCAACCTTGAATTGAAATTTAACATTTTTTTCCATTGCAAATAAAGACATAGTAGTTTTAGGTGTCCTTATGACTTAGTCACTACTATGAATCATAAACATGTCTATATAATGTTATAGTTCCTGTGAATTTCAGTATATGTTCATTGCTATGTCAAAATCATGAGAACATAAGGCTTATCACTACTTATTATTATTTTGAGTATTTGTGAACAAGAGTATGTATTACTCTCTGAACAAATTAGGTATATTTTGCTGTTTAGCAGATACAATAAATTCACTTACTAATAGTATGAACTTGATGTATTTAAAAGAAACCATTCTGAGAAAGGGTCTATAGTCTCCATCAGCTTCCTAAAGGAAATTGCATAGGAAATTTTATGAATCCTCACATAAGGAATTAATCCTTTGATACACTACTCATGGAGGCTGCTGGATACTCTTAGGTCATCAGTTCATTAGAGCTTCTACTTCTGGGACTAAACTAAAAGAGGGAAAGCATTGAAATCCTACAGTGCTCTTGGGGAGCATCGATTGGGTGGTTTCTAGTCAAGGGACCAAGCCATGTAAGGAATAGACTAGTAACTTAAAAGAAGACAGTGTCAGGAGACCTTTAATTGAAGCCACCCTGATGCACACATCCTGCGATATGTTTCGGAAAGTGCTCCATACAGTATAGATAGTTTGTCTGGTATTACTCAGCCCCACATGTTTCACATTAGGAAATGATATGAGACCTTCCTTTGCTGCCCCCCTTTCCTGGCTTTCAAGGAAGAAACGTGTGAGCAATGTTTGTGTAGGAGTCAAGGTCTGTTTGTGGAGTCTTGTTGATTTGTAGGCCATTTGATATCACTGTAGCTCATTTAGACTCAGTTGGCAGGTCCTTTCCTGGTGGATAGCCAAATCAAGAAGCTTCTGGGTAGAAGGGATGAAGGAATAAGCTCAAAGGGACCACACATAACATTGACTGGAATAATTAGGAATTAGCACCTGTGAGAGGCCCCTGTCACTGCCAATTTCAGATTGACATTAACCCAGACTAACACTGAGGCCCTTTCAGGATTATTGACTCTACCTTCTTCTAATCACAAGCAATTCCACCTACCTATCCTGCTGATTAGGATGGTGTGAACTCAACTCAGCAGCTGAGTGTTGGCTTGAAGTCTGATGAATGAGGAACATATACTTGGAATAAGGAGACCAAGGTTTTAATTTTCACTATTTTAATGACAGCCGTGTGATCTTGAGAGAGCCATATTGCCTCTATCCACTTCTGTTATCCCTTAAATGACTTCAATAATAAGTTACTTGTTTAGAATTTCCATGAACATTGAAGGGTGTAAAAATAGTTGGAGAAGAACCAAAGTTTGTGAGAACACAAGAGAATATCATAAGGTACCTGTGGGCTCCATAATAAGAACGTCACAGCATTTCATCTTGCTTTCTTTCTGCTGGGTGTTCATAGAAGTATAGGATCAAAGAGACTGCACTTTGTTTCTATGCCTTAATCTGACAAGTTGCAGTTTAATTTAGTGTTCAGGCTACTTTCTACGATTTACCATGTTGAGCTCCAAGCTTAATAGTTTTCCTTCAATTCTTAGGTGTAATATAGCTATCTTAGTTGATGTTGGGGTGGCAGTGGGAGGGGCATGGGTGATAGGGAATAGCAAAATGGTGCCCCCTCTTTGATTGGCCACTTCCTGTCAGAGGCTTGCTTTCCCAGTGTCTCAGTTACTTTCCTCATTGCTATAACAAA
Source organism: Zapus hudsonius (assembly GCA_004024765.1). Classification (NCBI taxonomy): domain Eukaryota; kingdom Metazoa; phylum Chordata; class Mammalia; order Rodentia; family Dipodidae; genus Zapus; species Zapus hudsonius. Next base: position 12,190 of record PVHP010033225.1, on the reverse strand, counting down.
ATGCCTGATAAAAGCTTCAAGTTCAGGAAGGAAGGGGTTATTTTGACTCACAGTTTGAAGGTACAGTCTTTCATGACAGCAGGAGCTCAAGGTGGCTAGTTACAGTATGTGCACAGTCAGGAAGCAGAGTCGTGAAAAATATTTGATGACAAGTAAAAATGCATTAGTAAATGGATAAAAGAATTTATGCCACCAAATGAAAGACAAAAGACTAGACATCATGGTAATGGATTTTTCCGAGGTGTCATTTTATTCTTTCAAATAATATGAAATTCAGTAGTTTTTTTAAAAATATATATTTATTGTCCATAATGAGTTACATTATTTAGTGGGCAAACCATGCGTTGTTATCCCGACTTCCCCAATTCCCCCCCTCCCCATCCCTGATCAGTTGTATATCCTCCTCCGTGGGCTGTCTGTATTAGTCCTTGTGGCAAGGGATCCTGGATATCCTAGTACTAAGCCCGGTTCTCCTGGCCCAAGTATGTTGTTACTGAGGGGTGCCATGCACAGTATGTGCACAGTCAGGAAGCAGAGACGTGAACAATATTTGATGACAAGTAAAAATGCATTAGTAAATGGATAAAAGAATTTATGCCACCAAATGAAAGACAAAAGACTAGACATCATGGTAATGGATTTTTCCGAGGTGTCATTTTATTCTTTCAAATAATATGAAATTCAGTAGTTTTTTTTTAAAATATATATTTATTGTCCATAATGAGTTACATTATTTAGTGGGCAAACAATGCGTTTTTATCCTGAATTCCCCAATTCCCCCCCTCCCCATCCCTGATCAGTTGGATATCCTCCTCCGTGGGCTGTCTGTATTAGTCCTTGTGGCAAGGGATCCTGGATATCCTAGTACTAAGCCCGGTTCTCCTAGCCCAAGTATGTTGTTACTGAGGGGTGCCATGCCTCTGGACAGTTTCCCCCACCACGGCTCTTGAATTATATGAAATCCTGTGTTTTGCAAACATCCAGTCAGAGTTTAGGTGCTTTGGCTTGCTGTGGCAGTTGAGCCTTTCCCTTAAGTTTCTGCTTAACAACTGCTTGTTTGTTTGCATTTTTTGGTCTTTGGAGATAAGGCCTCTTTATGTAGCCCTGGATGGCCTAGAACTCTCTATGTAGACCAGACTGACCTTGAACTCATAGTGATACTTTCTGCCTTTGCCTACCATGTCCTGGGATTTCATTCATTAAAAACCCAGCCAAATAAAGGGGTTTTGTATTATGAACTGCAAGGTCATGTTCAGTGTGTAGCCAAGGCAGATGAAACGGAGCTCTTTGCAGAATTTCTGGGAGATATTTATAGGCAAGTAGAATTTGCAGAAAGGATGTGAGGTACATTTTGTTACCTCTCATCTCAGGCTGCCAGAGACTAGAACACACATTGTTTTCTTTTTGTTTTGTTTTGTTTTTAAGGTAGTCAGGCTGAGAATATCTCAGCTTGTAAAAAATGTGAGCTCCTGGCCTAGTGGAGACCTCATGCTAAATTATAAAATGAAGTCCACTTGTTAATCCATAGGAGTTTTAACTTTTGGTTTATAAATATGTGTCAATGGTGAGGCTTTATCCAGTTTAGATAAAGAGATGGCAAGTAATCATCTGCAGACCTGGGATCTCAAACAGAACAGGGCAGAGAAGGAGAGATGAGCTGCTGTGTCTTTTGCTGCAGTCTTTCTCAGTTCCATGGTGGGGATCCATGAACTGAAAACAAGAAGAAAATGCTCCAGAAAAGAGAACCAATCTCAGCTGGCAGGAAAAGAAAACCTGCTATTGAAACTAGTAATGCCATTTTAATTAGGCTAAAGTCTGAATGAGAGCTGCAGTAAGATCTTCTCCTTGGCACCCTGGGTCACTGGGAGAGAGAATGTGTTCCTTTTGTGTGCTTTGCCAAAGCCCACCAGCTGCTACCTTGCGGGAGAGTTATATCTGAGTCACTCTTTTCTAAAAGGGTGACAAGTAGGCTGTGTGTGGCTGAATGAGAGGGGCCTGTCTTTCCTTGATCCTGCCAGCTTGGGCCTGGACCACAGCCATCCCAGCAATGGCCTTGATTTGTGAACGGGTAGGATGCTTCAAGAAGCTGTTTTGAGAGCAGATTGAGGAAGGAAGGGAAAGCAGTAAGACATGGCTGGGCTCTGGAAGCTCTGAAAGACTGTTTTCCTGATCTCACCTCTCAGCTTGATACATTACAAGCTGACAGAGGACCCAAGGGTCAGCTATGATGTCGATGAAAATAGTGATGATAATACTGACAAGACAAGCAAGAGTGAATGTTTGCAACTCTCCCTAACTAAAAATGTGCTGCTGGAAGTGCATTCTGTGAGTGAGTTCAGTTGGTCTTCCATTTAGCCCTTGGACATGGATTTCCCTGTTGCCCCATTTTGAGAGGTGAAGAGATAGAAACACAAAGAAGTTGAATAACTTACGCCAATACCTATAGCAATCCAGAAAACTCAAATTCAGAGACAAGGACAGGCATTGAAGGGAGAGTGAGATTTCAGACAAGGATCCAGTTTGGGTTAAAGTATGAAGAGAATTGTATCTACATGTACAGAAGCTGTAGGAACTCCACTTGTGAGCCAGGAGCCATATATCTGTCATGGTTATTGTGGGGTCTGGCACAAATATGTTTCCTCCTTGGTACAGTCTTTGTACTCTTTCGATGCTTGTTAACTTGTTGAGTTTGTTTGTTTGTTTGTTTGTTTGTTTTGAGTCAAGGTCTCATATTGTCCAGACTGGCCTCAAATTTGATATTCAGCCAAAGATGACCTTGAACTTGTAATCATCTTCTACCTCCTGAATGCTAGGATTACAGGTGTGAACAACTACATCTGTCTAACTCATTGAGTTTTGACTAAGCAGAGAAACGTACAATCGAGATGTGAAACATCATTACATGAAGTTTAACGAGCAGGGGCTTACATTTGTATTCATTCATTCATTCATTAGCTGAATAGTCCATTGAGCATCTACTATTTGCCAAGATAGTGTGATGTGGGTTTTGCCCATTTCAAGATACATGCTAGAGACACAAATGTGCACACACCCACACAGATGTCACTTCATTCCAGCCTCTCCCCTGAGTTTCCCTCCTCGTTGTCTGAGTCTTTCCTAAGGAGAGGACTTAACATGTTTGGCATGGTGCTATAGGTTTGTTTTGTGTGTTGTGTGTGCACACATTCCTTGTGTCCATTAATTGACTTTGTGACACCTGAGGCCTGCTCCACCAGGACTTTGTGTTTTAGTATATCCTCAGGTGACTCCTCTGCATGCCCAGGGTTGAGAATCTCTGCTAAGTTATGGAATCGAGGCTCTGTTGAGTGCTCAGCAAATAATCTCTGAATGATTGCATACATAAATTATTGACACTGAATAGGGAAAGTGGGTTGGTCTTATTAGGTCTGGGCATGACTCCAGATATTCATTTTGCCAAGTCTGAGGATACTATGAGGAGGTGGAGTCGTGTTTCTTTGCCTCTCAAAAAATGTGGATGGATGCATTTAAATGGCTGAGAAGATAGACCCCATTAGCATCAATGTGGGAAATGGTGAGCAACTGAGCATATGATCTGATGGGAAATAAATGAATGGGCCAGATCTTAATGAAGGCCAGGAGACAAAATAGGAAGGAGGGGTAAGTTCACAGAAGGTCTAAGAACGCCTTGCAGATGGTTTGGGGCAAGATGCAAAAGCCACAAGTTTACAAGAATTGTATGCTTGAGACTCTTGTCTGTTCCAAAGACTTATTACAAATTAAACACTCCCTCCTACCTCTTCCTGGGTATGTGGCAGAGACTTGCTGTAAATTTATTTCAAACTAGTTTCTTTTTCGTTTCTGATTTCCCTTTTATCCTTTCCTTAACTCCTTCTGCTCTTCTCTTTCTTTTTGCCCAAGAGAAGTGTGCTGTCCACATTTTGATCAGGATTAAAGCTATCCTTTGGCATATTTGTGGAGGGCAGGGGTGTGGGGGCCTTTGTGAGTAATCGGCAGCTGTTTTTGGAGTCATGGCTTGAAGGAATCTTCCTTTCTCAATAGTGTGATCATTCCCTCTTCATAACATTCCCTTCCTCAAAAAATGCTTGCATTAGAGAATTGATTTAATACAATTTTTATTAAAACACAGCTTAGCATCATGAGCATTTAATAGACTGCATAGAGCATAGGCTGTGGCAGGAACAGTAGCAGCCCAGGAGGCACACATGGCTCACTTAGCAGCAGCCTGGAATCATGAGAAGAGGCTCCTAATTTTCTGTCTCTAGGGGAGGAGTGGGATGAGCAAGGGGTTAGAAATACATGGGTCCCTAGCATCCCAGGAACACTGCCATACCCAGAGTTTTCCAGTAAAATGCTAACATATATTTTAATAACCATTTATATAGTACTACTAGGCTAGAAAACGTCCTCTAAGTTGTTCAGATTTTTCAAACCAGCTTTATTAAGGAATTTTTTTGCCTACCATAAAGCTCACCTGTTTTAAGTGCACCAGTCAATGATTTTTTTATTAATTTGTTTTAAAATACTGGGTTACAGATACCAATTGAGTGTGTGTGTGTGTGTGTGTGAGTGTGTGTGTGTGTGTGTGTGGTGTATGAGAATGATATATCCATATATGGCACCCTGTGTGCATGTGTAGAGGCCAGAGAGAAAATGTCAGCTGTCCCTCCTCCATTGCTCACCCACTTTTTCCTTCAGACAGTCTTCACTGATTCTGGAGCTTGTTTCCATGAGCCCCAGCAATACTCTGGCCTTTGCTCCCTCACAAGACTGGGATTATAGGCATGTGTGCTATATATGTGGGTTCTGTGGAATTGAACTCAGTGGTCTCAGGCCCCTTCATATATTCAAGCTTGTGCAGGAAACGATCTCAACCACTGAGCCATTGCTTCAGCTGGCATGGGCCATTTTGATGCAAGTATATAATGTACTTTGAACAAAGCCCCCATACCTCACTACCCTCTGTCACTCTTGTCCCTCCTTCTAGTTCCCTTTGTCCCCCTAGACAGTGGCACGTCTGCTTTCATGGCATCTGTCCACATATGATTTTATGTATCTATAGAAAATCTATCAACCATAGATGAGTGAAAGCATGCAGCATTTGTCTTTCTGAGACAATTCATGATTTGAAAGTAAATTTCCAAAGTTACTCTATCATCATCACACTGATTAAAATGTTTCTTTCACCTCATGTCCACTTGCAGTTAATCCTCAGCCCTACCCACAAACCCACATAACCACTAATCTACTCTCCCAGGAACACCTTATTGAGACAGAGTCTCTCTTTGGACTGGCATTCACCAATTAGACTAGATTGGCTATCCAGTGAGCCCTAGGAATGATCTCATCTCTACCTCACCAGCAAGGAGAGATTACAGGTGTGCACAGCCATGCTTGGTATTTTTATTGAGGGTAATGAGGATTGAACCCAGGTCTTTATGCTTGCAAGGCAAACACTTTATCTACTGAGTTATCTTTCTAGCCTCCTACTTTCTTTCCCTCTCAATTTGTTTTTTATGGATATCTCATACAAGTTTACTGGAATGTGTGCTCTTTTGTGTAACAGTATCTTCTCATTGCTAGGACAAATCACACAACCAGAAGCAGTTTATGCAAGCCAACAGGTTATTTCTAGCTTACACTTTTGAGAGGTTTCATCATAGCTGGGAAAGCATGGCAGGATCAGACAACTGGGCATCACATCGCCACAGCAGCCAGGCAGAAGTAGAGAGTGAACTCAGTGTGGCAAGCAGGACTGGGCTATAATACCTCAAGGCTGGTCCCCAGCAACGCACCTCCAGCAAGGCTCTACCTTGCAAAGGCTACACAAATTTCCCAAACAGCGCCACTAGCTGGGGATTAAGTATGAGGCTTATTCACAAAGCTTATTCATGAAGCTATGGGAGACATTTTACATTCAAACCACAACAGGAGATTTGTTCCTTTTTATTGCCAAGTTATGTTCCATGATATGAATCTAGTGAGTTATGATGATTACATCAGTTCATCCTCCCAACAACCCCATGAGGTGGCTGCTTCTTTTATTACCAGTCATGGATGAGGAAACACAGACAGTTAGGAATTTAAGGAGTATTGATTCAAATCTCAGAGTCTGTGCTCCTGGATGTCTTGCTGTGTTGCCTCTCCATGAGTAAGAAAATATGTATTCATTCTACCTTGGAGAGTTTCTTTTATGTAGTGACCATGGCATTTCTAAAAAGATGGGACTTGGTTTGTGCCATCTGATTGTGTTTTCTTCAATTTCTAAGATGTGCCAAAAACTTTGCTAGGTGCTATGAGGGGCTGAGACAAGTTTTTGCTTTCAAAGAATTTAGTTTTATTGGGCAGAAAGAATAAGATGTATATGATATGTGGGTGCACTAGGTCCACATGAAATCATGGTGACCTAAATTTTAAATGAACAACCTGGTATCAGAACTCAACAAGAAGATGGTGTCAGTGAGAAGAGCCATGGAGAACTTTGAAGGGGAGGTGGCTTTGAGCTAGTTCCTGCTCCTTGGCCTAATCAGTCCCAAATTCTATGATTAGAAGCTTGTAATTATTTAGAGATCACCCTCTTTCTTAATGTCCCTTTCACCCACAAAGTAAGTTTTCTTCTCAGTGTGTTCCAACTTTTAGATTCCATCTGTTTGTATATAATTATACTAATAAGCTTTTCCTGTTAAGCTGTTTTCAATAGAAATGTCTTAAGGAAGGATTGATTGCTCTCTTTGGGAAACTTGTAAGCTAGGGGAGGGAGGGAGAGATAGATGATAGATAGATAGAGAGAGAGAGGTGATAGATAATGAATTTTAAAAGGCTTTGCAACATATATTCTTGACCACATTCATAATACATTCATGACAGGTATATTCAGGAGTAAGAATGATACAGGAAGTTACATGGATTTTAGTGGGCCTGTTTCAGGTAGCACGTGCTGTGTAACAAACCACTCCAAACTTAGTGGCTTAAACAATAACCGATTATTTGATTGACAATTCTATGGGTAATCTGGGTAGTTTATCTTCTCCAGATGGGTTCAGCAAAATTCTATTTGGCTCATGTATCAGTGGCCGTCAGACAGTTTGGCTTGGTGGCTGGACCACATGTCTGAATATCAGCAAGCTGTAGCCAGGGTAGGGCTACTGGTCTGTATGCCTCAGTTCTCCTCCCTGTGGTCTCTTAGCCTCCAGCTGGATCGCTCGTGCTCACTTATAAGGTAGACATTTTCCCAAGCATCACAACAGAGGATACACTCAGTCCCCAAACATTTTTGCCTACCTCTGCTTATATCCCTTTTGTTGATTAATTGTTAATCTGGCCACCTCAGATACAGTGAGTGGAGGAATAGACTCTACCTCACATTAGGAGATCTGCAAAGTCAGATTACAAGGATGTGAAAAGAGGGAAAGGATAGATTTGGGGGCCATTTAATAGTTAGATACAAAGTCAGGCCATCTCATAGTTATAAAATCAGCTAACATCTATTAAATGCTTACAGTATTCGGGTACTGTCTAAATTCTATATTCCCCTCAGTACTGAGTTAAATGTTACTATTTTTCCATTTTTTCAGAGGACTTGAGTCTCTGAGAAAGTCTTAAGATTCTCATCTAGGCAGTCTGGCAGGCTGCAGAGTCTGTGGGTTCTTAACCACTATGCAATCTTGTGCATTATGAGCTTAGTGAAATTTAGTTGTTGTGTCACTGGTCTACGGGGTTAATGACTAACATGTTCTAGAATTAACTGAATAGGTAGGATGTGCCTGGCAATATTCCATGCACTTAACATGAATTGTGGCATTTCATTTTCATAGCAGTCTGACCATTAAAAACTGCTTTTATCTCCGTTTTATAGGTGGGGAAACCAAAGTTTCAGGAAGTATCTTATATTGTGTAAGTTTTCATAGCTAAAATTAGCAAGCTAGGGTTGAAATCCATGTCTGAAAAGTGAACACTCATCTCATTTAGAGCAGCATTTCATTTACCTTGACTTGATTTCAGCATCAAATTTTGGGCATGGATTTTCTTAGATCTCTCCAGAGCATTAATAGTAAAACAGAAGGCAAGTGATAGCTCATGTCTATAACCTCAGTACTTGGGAGGCTAAGACAGAAGAATTACAGTGAGTCCAAAACCAGCCCCAGCCTGGGCTGGGCTGCAGAGTGAGACCTGGTCTCAAACAGACAGACAGACAGACAGACAGACAGACAGACAGACAGAAAAAGGAAAAAGAGCATAGTGTTGTTACAAATCCCTTTGACTGCTTGAGGGGAGGCTAGGGGTTAAGTTCATGTGCACACTATTTGTTGGAGCTGACTGTACTATCCCCACTCTGGAGGCACACAGACTATATAATACAAATGACACACTGTTTTTTTTATTTAAAAATTTTTTTATTGTCCATTATGAGTTACATTATTTAGTGGGCAAACAATGAAAAAAACCTATAGGATTTACCCAAAAGCTTAAGCCATTCGCCTCCCCCCATCCCTTACCCCTCATTCATAACCTCTCACTTCTTACTACTGGTCTGCATAAAGAAAACGGTTATCCTGGTTAAGGACCACATATGAGGGAGAATATGCGGCGTTCAATTCTCCGTTCTTTTGAGTGTTCGATTAGTAAGATCTGCTCGAAGTCGGACCATTTTTTCCTAAATTTCGATATATCATTTTTCCTTTCAGCTGAGTAAAATTCCATCGTGTATACATACCACAGTTTCTCTGTCCATTCCTCCATGGATGGGCATTTGGGTTGACTCCAATACTTGGCTATTATGAATTGAGCTGGTATAAATATAGTTATACAAATGTTTCTGTGTCGAGATGTGACATCTTGTGGATAGATGCTTAGTAGAGGGATAGCTGGGTCCATTGGTAGTTCTATGTCTATTGTGTTCAGGAGTCTCCACACTGCTTTCCATAGCGGTTGAACAAGTTTGCAATCCCACCAGCAGTGAATGAGGGTTCCTTTTTCCCCTGCATCCTCGCCAGCAATGATTGTTGTTGGTTTTCTTTATTGTTGCCATTCTTACCAGGGTAAGGTGGTATCTCATTGTGGTTTTGATTTGCATTTCCCTGATGCTTAAGGATGCTGAGCACTTTCTCAGGTGAGAAAAGGCCATTTGTGTTTCCTCCTCTGTGAATTCTCTGTTGAGATCAGTGCCCCATTTTGTGAGGGGGCAGTTTACTTTTTTGTTATTAATTTTTTTGAGTTCTCTGTAGGTTCTGGAAATCAGGCCTCTGTCTGTGTTGTAGCTGGCGAAAATCATCTCTCAATTTGAAGGGGGTCTATTGACTTTGAGAATGGGGTTTTTGTCTGTACAGAAGCTTTTGAGCCTGATCAGGTCCCATTGATTACGTGACTGTTGCACTTCCTGGGCTACTGGAGATTTGCTCAGGAAGTTGTTCCTTACTCCTATCTCATGTAGGGTTCCTCTTACTTTTTCTTCCAGGGTGTTCAGGGTTACAGGCTTGATATTGAGGTGTTTGATGTATTTGGATTTGATCTGTGTGCATGGTGAAAGGAGTGGGTCTATTTTCATTTTTTTACATGTTTTTATCCAATTTGTCCAGCACCATGTGTTGAAGATGCTATCTTTGGCCCAGTATACATTGTTGGCACCCTTGTCAAAGACTAAGAAACCGAAGTTACTTGCATTAAAGGCTGGGTCTTCGAGTCTATTCCACTGGTCAGACTGTCTGTTTTTCTGCCAATACCATGCTGTTTTAGTTACTATGGCTTTGTAGTATGTTTTAAAGTCAGGTATGGTGATACCTCCTGCGTAATTTTTTTTGCTCAGATTAGTTTTAGCTATTCGAGGTCTCTTACCCTTCCAAATAATTTTGGAGATTATTTTTTCAATGTCTGTGAAGAAGGAGGTTGGGATTTTTATTGGCATTGCTTTGAATCTGTAGATTGCTTTTGGCAGGGTTGCCATTTTTACTATGATTCTCCCTATCCATGAGCATGGAATGTCTTTCCATCTTGTCACATCCTCCTCAATTTCCCTTTTGAGTGTTTCAATATTTTCCTTCTATAAGCCTTTCACTACCTTGGTTAGTGATATTCCTAGGTATTTTATTTTATTTGAGGATATAGAGAACGGGACAGTTTCTCTGATGTCTTTTTCCAAATGTTTGTCTTCTGTATATAGAAAGGCTACTGATTTGTGTGGGTTTTGAATGTGGTGTTTTTCCACACTCCCGTGCTCACTCCACTTATTTGGTTTTTACCTTTGATAGATTAATGGAACGAAGAAGACTTGCAGAGGTAGAATGTGTGTCACCAGCTTATAAAGTCACCATCATTGGCTAATGAAGGAAGAGCCAAAACTTTTTAGTTAACTACAACTAAAAACTAAAACGTTTTCAGATTTCTGCCTCTTGGTTTCCTTCAGAGAAAGACATCAAAGCATTTTGGGGATCATGGTGATGGCCCAGTGACCACTTAAGACCCGTTGGAAAAGTAGAGCTCATGCTGCTTTTGGATTCCACCACTGGCTGGTTTTGGGGAGGAGTCAGTGCATGGCCATCCTGCCCTGGAATGACCAGTACCCTAAGAAGAGTCCCTGCTTCCATAGCTTTCCTTCTGTAACTAAGTGATGGCAAACACCTCCCATTTCTGATGCATTCTCGAGTTCGTAGTGGAGGGAAAATCAAGATGCTGGAAGAGATGACTGTTGATTTCTAAGATTGCTACCAGCAGCCACATTGCCAGGAGTACCTTGAAAGATGCCAGTTTCACTGGAAAATGTACTACTATTGTGCTTGACTAAAAACATCATTTACATGGTGTCCTCCTTTATGAGAAATTTCAGAATACCAGAACACATTACCTCCGGTGCCCTTGTAGAGCAGGGTCACTTTGAGACCAGAGTGAGCTTGGTCCCAGCGGTAGTATCTGTGAATGTCGGATTGCAGGGGTGCTTACAGAAGGGGAGATAGGACAGCAGGGAAATGCCAGCCTGCCAAACCAAGGTGGGCCCGTCTCTGGAGTTCTAGTTGGTGCCTTGGCGCTCAATGTGTGGATACTGGTGCTTCATATGCAAGATGCTTTAAGTTCCTGGGAGGAAGGATATGGAACAGAAGATGGGAACTTGCACACAGATGGTGGAAATCTTTCCTGTGATCAGTAGATCATTGACGTATAAGTGCATTTTCTTTGGGGCAGGGAGGACACAGGAGGTCCACGTTTCAAGGTAAGTCTCTGAGTGATTCCATTTGTGGATTGGAGGGTTTGACTAGAATTTGGCAACTTTGGGATGTTTGGGGGGAGAGTATGATGATATGGTGGGGGGAATAAATGATGCATTTGACTGCTTGGCTCATGAAAGTCTTTATAAATGCCCCAAAGCAAAAAATATGGAAAGAATTAAGGAAGCACTTTGGAGGACTTGATTGAAAATTTTCTGTGTGTCATATGTGGTCCAAGCAGCAGCAGGCAGCATAAAAGGAAAGGACTCTTTGTGCTCTTGTTGGTCCCAGGCTGAGATGGGGTGAGGTTGTTCTTTGTTAATACTTGTAATGGCATTTGTGGAGGGGAAGAAAGCATGAAATTCCCTTTGGCTAATTTCTCAGATTGCTCAAGTAGTAGAAGAAGGGGCAAGAGGTTGCATGCATCTCAGAAGAATCTACTCTTCCAGGAAAAAAAAAATTACTCTTCACACCATGGAAGCTAAGATCTAGGAGTGTTTCTTTCTCTGGGAACAGTCTGTTTTGTTTTTGTTTTTCCACCTTTTTATACTTTTGCACACAGCAATTGCTGTTTGCCTTGTCTAATTTTTAAAGCATCAAATTCCTTGTGTGCTTCTAATTTATCATGCATAATGCTCAACACCCAAGAAATCTTTTGAATATATTTTTGAGAGAATTAAAAACTTGCTCTATGCTTCCCCAGCAGCATACTCCTGACCCCCAAGAAAGCAACATTCTGCTGGTCTGTTCTCTCCTTTATGGCCTGTCCTCATTATCTAATGGCATTTGAATGTCTAGCATATGGTGATTAGCTGTGACATTGGGTGTGCATGCTTGCCCTGTAAAATGATGTACATCTGCATGCATGTGCCTTCCTCCAAATGCAAACAGAGCGCAGATGTGGTTATTGTGGAGGTAATCATACATTTGCTTGGAAACTAAAGTTTTGCCCTCCTGCCCTGGCGAGAATCATATTTATGTGTGTGTGTGTGTGT
>PVHP010033224.1:0-19797 GCA_004024765.1 Zapus hudsonius | reverse complement strand
CAAGACAGAATTCTGTCAAGGCTCTTGAACGCCCTCCCTAGGCCTGAGGCAAAACCCTGCTGCTCAAGAAACCACAGAATGCCATCGATCAGCATCGAGAGACCCTTCAAGTCCTGGAATGGTAACCAGCCCCCAGATGGCAGTTAGTGCAGTGATGGAAGGCACTACACAAGCTGCCAGGGGAAGCAGTTCAACGACAGATGGAGTAAACAGACCACTGGCATGAAACACAGTCTGTGGCCATCAGTAGGCTGACCACACCTCCTACTGGGAGAGAACAGCAAACCAAGAAAGGAGCACTTGTGCAATGTAGGAGCCTGGGCCTGGGGGAGGCAATCTACAACTATTAAATTCGGCCAAATATTACAATCAGTGAGAGGGAACCCTTGATTGGAACTGGGGATTCAGGGTTATATGCACCAGATCCCGTACTCTTGGGCTCCCAAGAAAAGATGAACTATACAAGTGACTGACAGGGAGGCTACTAAAAACAGAATCTAGGTAATCCAGAATGGTGTATATTTGTTAACCTATACTGATCTCACTCTCCTATGGAGATTGTGTTTTTATTTTTCAGGATACAGCGAGAGAGCTGTGGCCCATATAACCCTACCAACCGACTGCAGGCAGAAAGCTGAGGTCCTGGCAAACCTCAGTCATATCATGGAGAATCCATATGGAACCCTGCAAAGAAGGATGGGATGAACAAGGGACCCACAGCCACAGCCATTCAATCAATCAGGATAAGCCAGTGAGACAGAAACCAACGATTCTCAACACAAAAAACCCCTAAGCTCACAACATTAAAGCAGCCTTAATACTCACCCACCACGACTCGGGGAACTGAGCGGAAGAGGGGGCCGAAAGATTGGGAGAGCCATGGTGGGGGAGAATATCAGAGACTTGGCAACCCTCAGTAACAACACACTTGGGTCATGAGAACCCGGCTGAAGACTGAGCTATCCATGGTCCCCTACCACAAAGACTGATACAGATGGCCCACGGAGGAGGATATCCAGCTGACTGGGGATGGGGAAGGGGGGCAATGGGGAATTGGGGATAACAACTCATTGTTGGCCCACTAAACAATGTAACTCATTATGGACAATAAAAAAAAGGAAAAAAAAGAACAGACAGAAAAAAATTCCAGAAGGAGAACACAAGAAGCCAACTGAAGGAAATGAGGAGGTGGATAGAAGATATAAATAAGAAAATAGAAACCATAAAGAAATACCAATCATAAATTTTAGAGATGAAAAACAGAGTAAGTCAAATACAGAACTCTGTAGAAAATCTCAGTGACAGAAGGGATCAAGGAGAGGACAGAATATCCAAACTGGAAGACAAGGAGGCAGAGCTGGAGCAGTCCAACACAGAGAAGGACAAACTAACAGGAAAGTATGAATGAGAATTTCAAGACATTCATGATACTATGAAGAGATTGAACATAAGAATCCAGGGGATAGTGGAAGGGAAATTTCACCCTCAGGGCATGGTAGATATATTCAACAAAATCATAGAAGAGAATTTCCCTCACATAGGGAAAGTGGTGCAAATGCAGATACAGGAAGCTTACATGAAACAGACAAAACCAGGAAAGAACCTCTCTCTGCCATATCATAATTAAACTACTGAATGCACAGAGCAAAGAAAATATTTTGAAGGCTGAAAGAGAGAAGCAGCAGGTAATTTACAGAGGCAGGCCCATTAGAATAACTGCAGATTACTCCACACATACACACCACCAAATTTGAATATCTGAAAGAAATGGATGATTTCCTTGATGTATATGACCTACAAAAATTAAGTCAAGATGAGATAAGCCATTTAAACAGACCTATAACAAATACGGAGATCCAAGCAGTTATTAAAAAGACTCCCTAATAAAAAAGTCCAGGCCCAGATGGATTTCCTGCTGAATTCTACCAGACAGTCACTGAAGAATTAACACCAATACTTCTCAAACTTTTCAGCAAAATAGAGAAGGAAGGAATACTGCTAAATTCCTTTTATAAAGCCAGGGTAACCCTGATACCCAAACCAGACAAAGACAGAGCAACAACACACACACAAAAAAAAGAAAAAGAAAAAGAAAAAAAGATTTTAAAAAAGGAAAGAAAGAAAAGAAATTAACAGACCAATCTCGCTCATGAACATAGATGCAAAAATTCTCAACAAAATACTGGCTAACAGAATACAAGTATTCATCAAAAAGATCATTTACCCCAACCAAGTAGATTTTATCCCAGAGGTGCAGGGATGGTTCAACATATGTAAATTGATAAATGTAATAAACTACATAAATGAATCGAAGGACAAAATCACATGATCTCAATAGATGCAAAAAAGGTGTTTTACAAACTCCAACATCCCTTCACGTAAAAATCCTAAAGAAAGTGGGAATAGAAGGAACATATCTCAATATAATAAAGGACATTTATGAGAAACAGCCAACATCATGCTAAATGGGGAAAAACTTGGCGCATTTCCACTAAAATCAGGAACAAGACAAGGGTGTCCACTTATATAGTGCTGGAAGTCTTAGCTATAACAACAAGGCAAGAGACACAAAGAGGTACAAATTGGAAATGAGATCAAATAATTATTTGCAGATGATATGATTCTATACATAAGGTACCCTAAACACTACCAGCAAGCTGTTAGAGCTGATAAACACTTTTAGCAATGTAGCAGGACACAAAATCAACACACAGAAGGGAGCAGTGGGTGGGCAGGCAGCGGCGGAAAGTTGGAGCAAGCAGGAAGTGTGGGGGGGCCTGCGGGGAGCCCTCATCTGTGTGGTGGTTTTTCTCATCATCCTCCTAATTGTGCTCCTGGCCACTGGTGCCATCCCCACTTAGGGAGCCCCTCCTCCCGCTCTCCTTCAACCTTCCATAATGGATGTCAAGAGGTTCCCTCTCCTGTCCTCCTCCGTAAGAATGCTGCTCTGCTCAGTCCCATGAGTAGACATTGTATACCATAGAAGCACCTTGATCTCCTGGAAGGAGAAAGCTGAACTGTGGCTGCATCTTGTGGGTCCTCAGAGTGGGTTGGAGAGATCCAGAGGTCCATGCGTGTAGCTGGGAGGCTGGTGGTGGCTGGTGGGTAATAAAGACCTCTCAGTATCCTAAAAACACACACAAATCAGTAGCCTTCCTATGTACTAACAACAAACAAGCCAAGGATGAAATCAGGGAAACACTCCCATTCACAATTGCCTGGAAAAAAATAAGGTACCTTGGAATAAACCAAGGAAATGAAGAATTTCTACAATGAAAACTTTAAAACGCTCAAGAGAGAAATTGCAGAAGACACTAGGAAATGGAAGGACATCCCATGTTCTTGTATTGGACGAATCAATATTGGGAAAATGTCAACTTACCAAAGCAATCTACGCATTTAATGCAATCCTTATCAAAATTCCAATGGCAGTCTTCACCGAAATAGAAAAACAATCCTAAAATTTATTTGGAATCACAAAATTCAAATATCCAAAACAATTCTAGGCAACAAAAATAAGGCTGGTGGTATCACCATACCTGATTTTAAGATATATTACAGAGCCATAGTAACAAAAACAAACATACATATCAATGGAACAGAATAGAAAGCCCTAATGCAAACCCAGTCAGTTACAGCCATCTGATTTTTGACAAATAGGCCAAAAATATTCACTGGCAAAAAGACAGCCTCTTTAACAAATGGTCTGGGAAAACTGGATGTCTATATGTAGAAGGATGAAAATAGATCCCTTGTCTCTCCATGCACAAGAGTCAAGTCCAAATGGATCAAAGACCTTAATATCAGACCTAAAACACTACAACTGCTAGAGGAAAAAGTAGGGGAAACACTTCAACATATTGGGATAGGTCATGACATTCTGAACATAGCTCCTGTTGCTAAGAAAATAAAACCACTAAACAATTAGGACCTCACAAAATTAAAAAGCTTTTGTATATCAAAGGACACTGAACAGAGCAAAGAGGCAACCTATCCAATGGGATAAAATCTTTGCCAGCTATACATCTGACAGAGGGTTAATATCCAGGATTTACAAAGAACACAAAATACTAAATAAACAACCCAATTTAAAAATGGAGAGATGGCTCAGGAGTTAAAGCACTTGCCTCCAGTGCCTAAGGCCCCGGGTTCAATTCCCCAGTACCCACATAAGCCAGACTCACAAGGTGGTGGCCCTGGTGCGTTCTCTCTCTCTCTCTCTCTCTCTCTCTCTCTCTCTCTCTCTCTCTCTCTCTCTCTGTATCTGTTTGAAAATGAATAAAATTTTTTTAAATTAAAAAAAAAACGGGCTACACAGCGGGTGTGTTGGTGCACGCCTTTAATCCTGGCACTCAGGAGGCAGAGGTAGGAGGATCACCATGAGTTCAAGGCCACCCTGAGACTATATAGTAGATTCCAGGTCAGCCTGGATCAGAGCGAGACCCTACTGTGAAAAGGGGGGGGGGTGTTGGAGGGAGGAGAGTTCTCAAAACAAGAAATACAGGTCATCTGTAACCATGTAAAAACATGTTCTAGCTCCTTAACAATCAGGGAAATGCAAATTAAAACTACTCTTAAGATTCCATCTCCTGTCAGAATGGCTGCCATCAAGAAAACAAAATGCAGGTGAGGATGTGGAAAAATAGGAACCCTTCTTCACTGCTGGTGGGAATATAAACTGGTGCAGCCACTGTGGAGAGCAGTGTGGAGGTTCCTGAGACAGCTGAAAACAGATTTACCATATGACCCAGCAATACCACTCCTTGGCATATATCCTAACAACTCTAGTCACTATCCTAGAGATACTTGCCCATCCATGGCAATAGTGGCACACCTATTGTGGGGAAAACAATGGCTCTCTGGATTGGAGGCCCACTTCATGGGAGGGGATACATGCCTGGTACTGAAGACCTAGTCAAAAGCATATGGTGGTGAGGGAGGTCATGAACCCTAGGGGAGTAATGCCTGCTGTCATCTAGCTAAATACATATTTTAAGCCCACCAACCAACCTTATAAGCACTTTAAAAAAAATGAACATACCCGTTGAATGCTACTCTCTTGTCTAGAGAAACCTCTTTTCAGATGGTGGTGACCAGTGGGATGACTCAAAATGCACCATAGTGCTGAGAAGAGTTAGGCACTGGGACATCTCTTTCACACTTCCCCAGGCTCAGGGTCTATTGCAGAAGAGGTGGCAGAAAGATTGTAAGAGCCAAAGGAAGGGGAGGACTGCTTACAATGCAAACTTCCAGACACAAAATGGCCTTGATATTCATGACTTCACAGTATATGATAATACCTACACATAATGGGAGGAAAAGATGGTGACACTGAAACAAAACAGACTAATTGAGAGAGGGAAGCGATATGGGGGAGAGTGGGGAGGGAATCATAATGGTTTATGGTCTATTATTATGGAAGCTATCAGTAAAAAGTGAAACATCAGAAATAAGGGCAGTAAAATCATCTCATAGATTCTGAAAAACCTTTCTCAATTTGCATATTTCAAATGCTTCACCATACTTCATGGAGCACTGACTTCAGAAAGAACACAGCAAGCATGGTGGTGGACTGGCATCATTCCTTTGAGGTTGCAGGATTGTCACAGGTTCTCGCCACCAAGGTCTTCCTGCAGAGCCCAAGACTCAAAGCACTGCAGGGAGAGTGCAGCAGTAAAAGCTTGATGCTGGTGTGGCTTTAGGAGCTGCCGCTGGTAGATGTCAGCTGTAAAACATGGCTACCCAAGCTGACCTGTGGATCAAGAAGGACCTGGTAATGTCAGCAGCGTTCAACAGCATTGCCTTTTTGTTGGCAAAGAAGTTTTCTGGGATATAAGTTGAGCCTTTCCAGTTAACTGTACAGCAGCTTCACCCTCTATAGTATCATTGGTCATTATTTCTAAATGAACTTCAATTTAATATTATTGTTCAGTGAAATGGGATTTGAAAAGTTCCTCTACACAAAATATAAACTCTTTGTATTTCTCCATTCTATCCTAATGTGTTTTTAAAACCAGTATTCATGTTATTCTTCCTCTGCATTCAAATTAAACCTTCCTTATCTTGCTTGTATAGTGTTAAAAATATTTGCAAGCAGAGAGAGAGAATGAATGAGCACACCAGGGCCTCCTGCCACTACAAACTACAGATGCATGTGCCATCTTTGTGCATCTGGCTTTACATCATGGGTACTTGAGAATCAAACCCAGGCCATCAGGCTTTGCAGGCAAGTGCCTTTAACTGCTGACCTGTATCTCCAGCCCCCAAAGGACACACTTTTTCTGCTATTTTAATTTTTTTGGTGGTACTAGGGTTTGAACTCAGGGCCTTGAGTATGCTAGGCAAGCATTCTACCTTTGAGCCATTTCCCTAATTTAATTTTAGCTGACAAAAATTGAATGTAAGCCAGGCATGGTGCCAAACACCTTTAATCCCAGCACTCAGGAGGCAGAGGAAGGAAGATCGCTGTGAGTTCAAGGCCAGCCTGAGACTACATAGTGAATTCCAGGTCAGCCTACCTTGTGAGACCCTACCTCGAAAAACCAAAAAAAAAAAAAAGTAATGTATTCAAATATACATTATTCTATTTTGAAATATGTTTATATTAAATGCCTAAATATAATTAACTTATGAATTGTTTTAAATACTATTTTTCCGGTGAGAACACTAACAGTCTATTCCCAGAAAGTTTCAAGAATACTGTGCATCATGACTAAGCTCTTTTTTTAAGTTTTAGGATTTTGTGTGTATGGGTACATGCACACCACAGTATGTGTGTACTGGTGGGAGGGGGTGGTAGGTCAGAGGACATCCTCAAGGTGTTGGTCGTCTTTCTACTTTGTTTGAATCAGAGTTTCTGTTAATGTTTGCTACTGGGAGGGCCAGGGTAGCTGGCCAGCAAACTTTGGAGTTCTCCTGACTCTGCCCCCCATTGCTATAGACTCTGCATTGAAATTACAGATGTGTGCTGGGAATCTGAACCCTAGCCAGCAGATTTATAGAGCAGAGCAAACACCTTTAACCACTGAGGCATCTCCCTAGCCCTAGATAATAGATGTCTTAAATTTCTCATGTTGTAACTGAAATTTTGTGTTCTTTGACCAACATCTCTGCTTGAGTTTCTTTTTAAAAAATACTTTATTTATTTATTTGCAAGCAGAGAGAGATAGAGACAGACAGAATGAGAAGATGGGTATGCCAGGGCCTTTAGCCGCTGCAAACAAATTCTAGATGCATTTGTGTATCTGGCTTTATTTGGCTACTGGGGAATTGAACCTATGTCATTAGGCTCTGTAGGCAGGCACCTGCTGAGCCATCTCTCCAGCCCTCTGTTTAAGTTTTTTGATGACATCAGTGCATAATACCTGTCTTTGTCTTTCGTAGTAAGTTTTGACTTAAAATTTCTTGTATCTGATAATAGTAGAGATCTCTTTTGGTTACTATTTGCATGGAATATCTTTTTCCGTTCTTCAATTTCCAACCTGCATTAGCACTCAGAGTGAGTCTCTTATATATATCATGTAGTTGGATCATGTATTTTATTTTAAAATATTTTGTTTATTTACTTGAGAGGTAGGGAGAATGAGTATGGGTGTGCCAGAGCCTCCTGCCTCTGCAAACTAACTCCAGACACATTCCCCTTGTGTGTCTGGTTTTACATGGGTACTAGGGAATGTCAGGCTTTGCAAGCAAGCACCTTTATTTATTTTTATTATCCATAATTAGATACATTGAATGAGCAAATAATGAGTTGGCATCCCCATTTCCCCCTTCTCTGTCCCCAATCAGCTGGATATCCTCCTCTGTGGGCAGTCTGGAGCAGTTCATGGGGCAGGGGAGTCAATCCAGTTCCACCCCCTCTTTGTATGTTGTTACTGAGGGGGGCGATGTCTCTGGGAGTTCTCCCCCACCATGGCTCCTACAATCTTTCTGCCCCCTCTTCCGCTCAGTTCCCTGAGTCATGGTGGGTGAGTATTAAGGCTGTTTTATTGTTGAGGTCTTAGGGGTCTCTGTACTTCTGCCTTAGGTTGTGTTGAAATCGTTGGTGTCTGTCTGGCTTATCCTGTGTTGACTGATTGGCTGTAGTTGTGGGTCTCTTGCTTATCCCACCACTCTCTGTGGGGTTCTATATGGCTCCTCCACGGAAGATCTGCTGTGGCTCGTCTCTTACCCAGATGTTGGCTATCAGCCTGCGGTTTGTTGGTAGGGTTAGAGGATCCATAGCTCTCTCACTGCATTCTGAAAAATACAAACAGAATCTCCATTGGAGAGTGAGATCAGTATAGGTTAACTTAGATACACATTTCTGAATTAGCTAGATTTTGTTGTTAGTAGCCTCTTTGTCAATCATTCGTATAGTGCATTTCTCTTTGGGGGCCCAAGATTTCGGTTCCTGGTGCATTTCGACCCGAGTCCCCAGTTCCAGTTAAGGGCTCCCCGTCACTGAGTGGATTAATTGGCCAAATTAAAAGCTGTTGATTGCCTCCCCCAGACTTTGGCGCCTCCATTGCACAAGTGTCGTTTTTTTGGTTCACTGTTCTCTCCCAGTAGGAAGTGTGTTCAGCCTACTCATGGCGGCAGACTGCATTTCATGTCAGTGGTCTCTGTTTACTCCAGCTGTCATTGACTAGTTTCCCCTGGCAACTTGTGCAGTGCCCTCCAGCACTGCACTAACTCCCATCTGGGGCTGGTTACCATTCTGGACCTTGCAGGGTCTCTCGATACTGATAGATGGTTTCTTCAGCAACAGGATCCTACCTCAGGCCTGGGGTGGGCATTCAAGAGCTTTGACAGACTCCTGTCTTGTTTTTGGAACTTCATGGTTCACTTTGGTCAACAGCTCAGTGAGGGAAGGAGCCAATGACTGGGACCAGAAGTTGCCAGACTGATCAGTTTTTCACAGGCTTAGACTCTCTCTCCTTCTATTCAAGTGCCCTTAACTCTTGAGTCATCTCTGCATTTTTTAATTTACTTTTTTTTTGCTGTACTTGGGATTGAGCGGAGCACTTCATACTTGTGCAAGTATTCTGCCACTGAAATAAACCCCAGCCTAGATCTTTTTTTTTAATTTCTTTTGCCAATTCTTCCTTTTGTTTTGTTGGGTGTTTGGATATATATAAATATATATTTAAATATACATATATATATTTAAGACAATCTCACTATGTAGTCCTGACTTGTTTGGAGTTTACTCTCTGTAAAACAGGGTGCCTCTAGAGTGTTGGGATTTCAGGTATGTGCCACCAGGCCTGGCTGGCAGTCTCTCTACCTTTCTTAAAAAATATTTTTTAAACTTAAAAAATTATTTATTTGAGACACACAGAGAGAGGCAGGCAGAGAGCGATAGTGAGTATGGACATGCCAGGGCCTCCTGCCACTACAGATGAATTCCAGATACATATGCCAGTTAGTACTTCTGGCTTTACATCCATACAAGGGATTCAAACCCAGGCCAGCAGGCCTTGCAAGCAAGTACTTTTAACTACTGAGCCATCTCTCCAGCTCTAGTCTCTGCCTTTTGATTAGAGAATTCAGTGACATTTCAACTACTGATAATGAAAGGCTTCTGCCATTGTGCTGTTGTTTCTATATATTGTCTTTAGGTGTAAGATTTTGAGAGGGTATCAGGGATTAAACCCAGAGCTTCCTGCATGTTAGTCAAGTGCTCTCCACTGAGCTACATTACCAGCCCTCTTTAAATTTTCATTTTGAGATAGGGTAAATTGTTCGGGCTGGCCTTGGACTCATTCTCCCAAGTAGTTGGAATTATAGGCATGCATTTTCATGTACATCTCCTTTACTTTTCTATATATTTTTAGGTCATTTCCTTTTTTGTTAAGGATTAAACCTAGAGCCTCAGGCATTCTAAACAAACATTGTACCAATGAACTTTCAAAAAAAAACAATTATTGATAGCTTCATAATTAGAGACCATAAAGCATTATGATTCCCTCCCTCATATCTTTTCCCCCTCCCAGTTAGTCTGTTTTGTTTGGGTGTCATCATCTTCTCCTCCCATTATGTGGAGGTATTATCAGGGACCATTGCAGAAGAGGAGGAAATAATGTGAGAGTCCAAGGAGGGGAGGAGTGCTTACAATACTGTCTTCCAGATACAAAGTGGCCTTGATGTTCATGACCTCACTGTGGCTGATGCTGCCTCCACAAGACCTGTATGATAGGAGAGAAAGAATGGTATCAACATAGAAGAGACACTAGTGGGAAAGGAGGGATCCAGTGGAGGGAGGATTTGGGAAGGGGAAAGAGAAGGTGGTGGGAAGGGATTATGATCGTGGCATAGTGTTTATATTTATGGAACTTGTCAATAAAAACTAAACTAAGAACAGGTGACAGCGTGGAGTGGCAAGGGAGCTCCCACTATCACCAGGGAAGGCCTTGCTCTGGAGGCCAGCAGTCATCACACAGGCAGTGATGGTTTGCACCTGAGTCTTGTGGAGCTGCTAGTTCTTTCTGATTACAGTGCCCTGGCGTGGGTGCACATCTTGCCAATCTCTCTACTGTGGCTCAAGCGTGATTCCTTTCTTTGCACTAGGGACTGTGCTATGCGTAGTGCAGATACCCTCACCATACCCCTTTAATAAGCAGCCACTTTTTAAAAAATCTTAAATATATGTTTATTGTCCAAAATGTGTTACATTATTCAGTGGGCAAACAATGAGTTGTTATCCCCAATTCCCCAATGCCCCCCCATCCCCAATCAGCTGGATATCCTCCTCCGTGTACCGTCTGGATCAGTCCTGTGGCAGGGGACCCTGGATAGCCTAGTACTCAGCCTGGTCCTCCTAGCCCTAGTGTGTTTTTGCTGAAGGGTGCCATGCCTCTGACTAGTCTCCCCCACCACGGCTCTTACAATCTTTCCATCCCCTCTTCCACATAGTTCCCTGAGTCGTGGTGGATGAGTATTAAGAAGCAGCCACTTTTTTATTAATTTTATTTTTATTTTTTAATGGTTAAATATATTTGGGGTTTATTTTTTTGCTAAACGATGCTATTTTTTTCCATTTTAAAGGCAGGGCTTGAATTATTTAGTTTTGATCCATTTATTTAATTTTTTTAAAAAAGGGAAAGAGATCAAGGCCAACAAGAGGTTAGCCCCACCCACCCCAAAGCTCTAGCCAGTCACATGGGCGTCACAGTGTCCCACTCAGTGCCTGATATTCAGGTGTTGGCACACTGTGCCCCATGAGACTACCCTGAAGGAAGGGGGCAAGAAGCAGGTCAGTCCAACCAGACAAACAGGTGGGCTAAAGTCCAGAAATTCTTTCTATGCTTTCTGCCCATTGGCTGAGCATGTACAAACTCACTAGGTTGTAAGATTATAGGGGGTAAGAGGGGCCAGAAGAGCAGGATCCAAACTAAAGCGCATTGGAGCTTTTTCCTGGGCTAGAGGCTCAGGATCTTGATGTAAAAAAAGGTCAGAATAGATGGATTCCAGATCTGGTAGAAGAGAAAATCAGCCCTGAGGATGAAGAACTGAGATGTACCATGCCAGTGAGTTCTTCCTGCAGAGAGAATCCTGAGGTTGGGGCCAAGTGTGAGACAGGTACAGACAGTAAAGCTGGAAAGCCATCAGGAACCCTCAAAGCCAACTGCCACCTGCGCACACTGGCTCTGCGGAATCCTTGTCCGGAACTAAGTCAGATTAGTTATCTGGCTATGGCTGGTAGAAAGGGCTATTCATTTTTATTTCAGAGAAAAGAGGTGGGAAGAGTGGCCATGATCTAGTAAAGAGGCCTGCAAGAAGCAGAAAATACTCACATTTTAATATATATTTTCATATATATATTTAAAGTTAAGAAAAATAAAACTAATTCAAGTCATGCCCTGTGCAAAAAAAGTAAAAAGTTAAAGAAAAAAAAGGGAAAATTTAAAGTGCGTCTGCTGTTCTGGTTTCAACTCAAGAATCACAGCTTGTGTAATGGTTAGTTTTGTCAACTTGATCTTTTTAATTATCTTGGGTAGGTTTCTGAGGATATTTACAGGAAGGCAGCCTCTCAGTAGGGGGCAGGATATAAAGAAGTTGGAAGTAAACATCCTTTCCTGTGTGGGCCATGCAGAGAGGATTCCAGAGACTCAGGAAGCCATTATGTCTGGGGAAGGGTTGTAAGACCCCACCCATAGCCTATATAAAGGGGAAGAAATTCTCTCCTTGGCTCCTGCCTGTTTGCTGTTCTGTGTATATGGTATTGGTGATGGGTTTTTCTCTCTGCTCGAACCTGTGAAAGAGGGCCAGCCTCTTTTGCTGTTATGGAACTTCCCTTAAATCTGTAGTTTCAATAAATACTTTCCTCCCCCAAATTGTGCCTGGTTTGAAGATTCATCCCAGCAGCCTGTGGTTGACTACAACAATTTGTTACTTTTATTTTGGAAGAAAAGATGTAAAAATTTCTTTCAATCATAGAAGGCAAGTGTACCTAACTTAAAAAAAAACAAAACAGAACAGCAGGAAGAGACCAGGAAAGTCAAGTCAAAGGTAAAAGGGCAGACTAGGAAAGAACTTTTCAAAAATACAATTAACAAGATGACTGTTCCAGAAGGGACATGGTAGACCGAAGTCTGTTAGTCAAGTAATGATTCAGCTCTTCAATTCTCTTCTTTTTTGTTGGGTATTTTCTTTGTTCAATCTAGGTTTTGAAAATGCTGACCCTTTAACAAGAGCCAACAGGACATACAGGATCCCTTCCCCCCCTCCAGGCCTGGGCGCTGGACTCAGGATGCTGGGCAGCTCAGCTCTCTCACTGCAAGGCTCACTGCGCTCCCCTCTTTGCCTTTACAGTTTCCACTCGATTCGGGGGTGCAATGACAGCTATTTCTATGACCATGATGTTTTTCTTCCATTTAGAGTCTTTAATGGTGGAGAGCACAGCGCTGGCTGCATGGGCCTGGCTCCGCTCTCCTGTCGAGCTTTGCTGGTCCTGAGTGAAGCTGGGGCCCTCATGAATTATTTCCACTTCTGAAACATGCTGGAAGCTGTCCCCGGGAAGAGGGACATTGAAGCCAGCAGTTGGAGGGAGGCTGCTCCTGGCTCCCAGGAGCCACCGTCTCGGGAGAGCCGCAGTCTTATTCATTTATTTTCAAAAATTTTACATATTTATTTGTACATGTCTCCGCATATGCGGGTCTGTGATCTCTTGCTGCTGCAGATGAATTCTAGACACATGCACCACTTTTACATCCCTGTCCCACAGGGTCAGCCCACCACCGCTCTTGCCTAGCCTGAAGAGCAGCCTCTGGGACCCTTCCTATCGCCTGGCAGGGCACAGGGGCCTTCAGCCTCCCCAGTCCCCAGAGGCCCAAGATGCAGGCATCCACGGACATGTTCCCCCCTGACTGGAGCCCGCCACCAGTGGAGTTCCTAAACCAGAGAGTTCTGCTGGCCGGCCCTCAGAGCCACAGGAGACGGCTTGAGAAGTTACAGCAGCAGCCCCTGGAGTCACTGCAGAAGCTCGTGGGGAACATGGCCAGCTGGAGCCCAGAGGTAAGTCAGCAACTACCTTGGTTTTCCTCAGTGGCACCCTTTTTGGTTACTCCTCCTCAGTTGTCCTGGGGCCAGCTCTTCAAGCCCTTCCTCAGCCATGCCCCACTCCCATTGTTCACCCAGCTCCCCTTCCACACCCCTGCTTGCTTGCTAGGTCACCATGCTCCTTTCCCACCTGTTCCTGCTGCTGACCTGCCAGTAGACTGGAGGGTGGAGCCGAATTCAATGCCGGTTCTGCAAGGAGCTGCTAAGGGCTCAAGACTTTATTTTCAGGTTGGGGTTGTGTTCCTGGAGCCAAAAGGGTCTTCAGTGCCAGGATCTGGACTTGATAAGGCATAAAGCCTAAAGCTGACTCAGGACCAGCGATCAGAGGCTTCTTTGATAAACTTTGCATAAATCCTTACACTTCCAGACACAAAATGGCCTTGCTCTTCATGACTTCGCAATGCCTGATAATACCTACCAGACTGAGAGAGGGAACAGATATGGGGGAGGGTGGGGAGGGAATCATATTGGCTTATGATCTATGATTATGGAAGCTATCAATAAAAAGTTTTAAATAGGTAGAATGTGGAGACCTTTATATTCTAGGCATATGGCTTCAGTTGTTTGCAGTAGCACAAGATCATCAATAATCCACTAATTAGCTATATTCTAGTCATATCAGAGTATCCTGGAAGTGTTAAGTACATAACACACCCACACTTACTTTGGCATTGATATGGAAAGAGTCGAGTGTAGGATGGGGTAGGTGGTGTGTACCTTTAGGAAGGTACTAATATTATTGTTTTGTCCATATATAACACACCGCAAAAAACACACAAAGTGCATCTACCTGGAGCCACCTGGGAGGAACTGTAGTTGGAGGACTGGGATGGGGGAGAGAAGGGAACACCTTCATACTTTTTGATTCTTTTGATCTTATGAATTTATTATCTGAACAGAAAAGTAAACACAATACATTAACAAGTTAATTTAAGTGGAACCTGAGCCCTCATCTCTGTCTTCCTCTTTCTTCCCCGTTCCTGCATCCTGTCTCTCCAGTTCACCCCTGTGGGCACAGACTGCCACTATGACAACAACTTGGATTTCTTACTGCAGGAGAAGAGGTGGGTATGGGCCAGGGCCCATGGTGGGCAGTGCTGGCAGCAACCTCATGTTGGCATGAAGCAGCCTCCCCACCAGACACAACATCCTCCACCCCCGACATCTATGCTCTGAGTAGTAAGAGGCATGTGGAATGGTACCCAGGTCCAAGAGTGGCACCTTGGAAGCAGATGTCTCTAAGATCAACTCCACCATGAACAAAGTGCTCATTGTTGTCCTCTCTCCACTTTGCTTCATCCTTTCAGCTCATCTCATGGCACAAGGTAGCATTATCCATCCTGTTAGAAACTGAGAAGAGGGCAGCCATGGTCTCAGTCCTACCCAGCGCCGAAGGGCATTGTAATGCCCACGCCTGCCTTCTCCTCTCCTCACAAAGGAGCCACAACTCAGGAGGTTTTTTTTATTTTTTGTTAAGGGCAAAAATTCCTGTCAGAATTTGAATACCCCTTAGGGTACAGGTAGTGTCAGAGCCCAGCACCTGTCTCTCTCTGTTGGGGTGAATGCTGGTGAAGAGGTTGGTCTGCACTGAGGGGCCCTTTGGGTGAAACTGCTAGACTCTTGCCCATAGTAGATGCTTCATGCTGTGAGGTGGCCAGGAACAGCTGCTCATGTGCTGGCATCATCTTCGTTGGCGTGCTGTTTGACGGCATGTGAGCAGATTGCTCACATGACCTAATTCTCTCTATTCCTCCCTTCTGTTGTTAGCTCCCTGGGTAGGTTCCTCAGCAGAAGTTAAGTGTAGTTGGGCGGTGCAACTGTTGAGCACGAGGTTCCATCTTACTGCTCCTGTAGGAAGGACTCGTGCCTCACTTCACTGGGTTTTCCCCAGCCCACCATCCCTGGCTCCCTGTACACAGGAGGGTGTTAGACACACACATGGGACACATTATTGTTTTCCTGCCTTTTTGCATCCTACCCACCCACCCTCCATATGGCTCCTTTAGCTCTTATCATCTCTAGACGAGAGTTGTTCAACTTCCTTCACCTGAGACTAGATGGTGAGTTGGGGAAAAACTGTCTGTACTTCCCCAGTGCTCAGCACTGTGCTGTAAAACCACGAGTGCTGAAATGGTAGCAGGAAGACATGCTGTGGGCAGCTGTTGTGCTTGGCCCTTGTGTGCCCGGCATTGGGAAGATCTTGCACTGTCTCAGTGAGCTTAGGCTGCTAAAACAAAGTACCACAGCCTGGCCCTTGAACACTGTTCTGGAGGCTAGGCGGTTCCATCCTATTCAGTGCTGGTGAGATTCTTCCTGTCTTCTGGACACCCTCTTTCTGTGTGCCATGTTGTAGAGAAAGCAACTCTATGGGGGCCAACCCTGTACTTCCTTATTCCAAACACAGCTACCCTGGGGCTTAAGGCTCCCACATATAAGTCATTTTTAATTTTTTGAGGTAGGGTCTCACTCCAGCCCAGGCTGACCTGGAACTCACTCTGTCCCAGGTTGGCCTTGAACTCATGGCGATCCTGCTACCTTTGCCTCCCAAGCGCTGGGATGAAAGGTGTGCACCACAGCTCAGCATATAAATTTAGGGAGTAGAGACATTCAATCCATAGCACACTGTGCTGGGCCCTGGGCCAGTCACTGGATATAGGTAAATGATGGTGGGCGCCACCTTGCTCATCTGGAAATTCAACTTGATTCTGGTATTTTTCCATGCCATAAAGTTGGTATGGAAGGGCCCAGAATAGAGGTTTTGTCCTTGCAGGGTAAGAAGTTCTTGGAGAATAGGTGATGCCTAATAAAGGCAGGGCAGGATGGGCCAAGCTGCATCTGGCTGGCTGGGACAGGAATTCTGGGAGCTGATAGGTGGGGGGAATGTGGTAGGAGATTCAGCTGATACGTGGCCAAGGGACTAGGCAGTGAGGAACCTCATGAGCAGGCTGAGTCAAGAGAGAGATGGAGTTAAGCACAGAGATGTGTTTTGCCACAAGTTGAAGAAAAATCAGGCTATCCTGGAGAACAGGTAGGACGGTAAGAGAAGAGAAGGGACTCCGTCTGGGAGGACTCAAGGACAAGGGTGGCTTCGCTTCTGATGGGGCTGATGATCTGCATTGCTAGGACTCTGAGCACATATGGAAATGGAGCATATTCTTGGACATGTGGCATCAGAGGGTCTGGGTCACACGGAGCTAGAAATCATCAGATTAGAAGACAGTGGGTGGCTGGAGACAGCTCAGTGTGTAAAGGCACTTGCTGTGCAAGTGTGATGTCCTGAGTTACACATGAAACTAGATGCAGAAGGAGCATCTGTAATCCCACCCTGTATTCCACAAGATAGAGACAGGAGTTTCTGGAAGCTCATGGCCCAGCTAGCCTGACATGCAGCAGTGAACAAGAGAGGCTGCCTCAAAGAAAGTGGAAGACTGACCCTCAGGATGGTCCTCTGACCACACACACACACCATGACTGATGTGCCTGCACTCACACACATGAACACACATATACATCATATACACACACAAAGATAAATAGAAAAGGAAGATGCCAATATCAGGATCTGAATACAAGAT
Organism: Zapus hudsonius; assembly: GCA_004024765.1. NCBI lineage: Eukaryota > Metazoa > Chordata > Mammalia > Rodentia > Dipodidae > Zapus > Zapus hudsonius. The sequence goes on along the minus strand of PVHP010033224.1, from coordinate 2,680 downwards.
GAAGGTCTGGACAGGAGACAGAGTATTTCAGAACTGAAGGCCTGTGGACATAACTATGAGTCCTAGAAGGGCCAGACAGGGGCTGGGAGCCCCTGATCCCCTTCAGCAGCCTGAGAGCAAGGACAGAGAAGGCTGAGGGATGGCTAGATACCTGCTATGGATATACAGGATCACTAGGCAGAAGGGGGCAATAGGATATCTTAGCCCAGCTTCTGTTGCTGTAAGAGAGCACCTGAGACATGGAGGTCTATAAATAAAAGTGGTCCAGGTGCCTAGTGCTGGCATCCATGCAGCTTTTTCTGAGTCTTAAGCTTCTCCCTGCATGGCAAGTGTTAGAACATGCAGAAGAGAATCACCGAGACAAGCACTAGCCATCCCTGAAGGTCTAACCCATGACCCAAACCTCTGGACAGCCCCTCTTCCTCTTCATTGCAAGTTCGGGGCAGTCAGACCATAGTAAACCACAGAGGGAGGAGGTGCACAGCCTTTAGCCAGCACTGACTGAGGGGAAGTGAGGTACTTGGGGGCTGATGGAAGTAAATGGAGGGCTCCTAGCCTAGACAAGGGGCAAAGGGTAAGGAGGAAAAGGGAATGCGGGCTATAGAGATGGCTCAGCAAATAGAGGCACTCACTTCCTGTATTAGGGTTCTCTAGAGGAAACAGAGTTGACAAAATAGAGTGTAGTAAAAGGGAATTTATTGGGGTAGCTTACGACAGTCCAACAATAGCAGTCTGCAGGTCCACGAGTGAAGAAACCAGTAACTGTTCAGTCCACGTGGCTGGAGGCCTCAGCGGTCCCAATCCAGCCCAGAAGGCCTGACGGCTCCCTGGGGAGCGGCTGCTCTTCAAGTCCACGATGTGAGGCCGAGGAAACTGGGTTCCGATGTCCAGGAAGGGTAGGAGAGCAGGATGCAAGTGCAAGTCACAAGCACCAGCAGCCAACAAGCAGGGAGGCCAGGAGAGAATTTCTTCCCCTTTATATAGCCTTAGGGTGGAGTCTTGCAACCCTTCCCCAGATTTAATGGCTTCCTGAGTCTCTGGAATTTCCTTCCTGCGTCTCTGGAATTTCCTTCCTGCACTGCCCACACAGGAAAGGTTGTTTAGTTCTAGCTTTGAACTTTACATCCTGCCCCCTACTGAGAGGCTGCCTTCCATAAACATCCTCAGAGACCTACCCAAGATCATTAAAAAGATCAAGTTGACAACGAAACCTAACCATCACACTTCACAAGCCCTACAGCCCCAGTTCGATTCTCCAGTGCCACATAAAGCAGATGCAGGAAAAAGGGAATGAACAAAGATGGGAGAATCAGGTGGTGAGTCAGGGATGCAAGGAGCTGAGGACACAGGCCTCCCCTCATCCACCTTGTGGCTGAGGCCTGAGGCAACAGAAAAGCCAGGATTAGGCTGGGGTAGGCTAAAAAACAAATGAATGGGCCTGGCATGGTGGCACATGCTTTTAATCCCAACACTCAGGAGGCAGAGGTAGGAGGATTGCTGTGAATACGAGGCCAGCCTGAGACTACAGCAAATTCCAGGTCAGCCTGGGCTAGAGCGAAACCCTACCTTAGCTAAGGGGGAAAAAGAATGCCAAAACAAGTCCACAGATAGACACAGTTAATGTTGTGTGGCACAAAGTGTCGTTTTTTAGGCTTGTCTGGAAACAGTGTGCCATGGAAACTTTTTCTCTGAGGTGACGTGAGCAATTCATCTTCTTCCCCGATTGGGCCCAGATGACAAGACCAAAGAACAATTATACCAAATCCAGTTTTGGTGAACCAGTGAGTTTATTGGGGTTACGTACAGAACAGGGTGTAGAGTTGCATGTAGGTGAGGGGTTGCTTTCAGGAACAATGGATAACTCAAAGGCAACTGCATCACCAAATGCCCACCCCAGCATAAGTGATGACTCACACGAGCTGCAGGCAGCTTGGCTGGTCAGAGAGTCCAGCACACTATACAACCTGCAGGCAGCTCAGGGTCATCTCCCAGCAGCTGTTTTCCTTCATGCAACCTTACAGTGGGATCTTGCAGCCCTTTAAGTTTCAGGTCTCCTAGACTTGCCTTCCTGAATCTGCAGAGCCTCCTTCCTTCCTCTCTTCAGAAGACAGTATTCCAATTGGGAGGAATCTGCTACACAATACAATGTTGTGCATTCCTCCACCTACTTCTGTCCCCTTGGAAAGTAAATCTCAGAGCCTTGGTGCTGGGAGTCTAGGGAGACAGCCCTGTGCTTCCTGTGCCCACCATGTTCTTTGGGCTCCTGCTGGCTGGGGACAGGTCTAGAGAGCAGATAGCAACCAAACCTGGCCTAGGCTCTTCTTTTTTATAACACTTTTTATTGGTATATAATTATATATATATTAACATAACAGTATGCTCAGTATCATAAGTTATTGGAGAAAACCTCTTAAAATCAGGGTGACATTCCTCTTTATGCATTTGATATTCTCCCCCACCATGGCTCTTAACATTCTTTCAATCACCTCTTCTGTGAATCTCCCTGAGTCATTGTGGGCGAGTTTAAAGTTTACATAATTGTTAGGTTCTTAAGAGTCTCTGGATTTGTGTTTTGGGCTATTTCGGGCACCCTTGGTGTCTTATCTCCATCATCATTGCCTAGGATCTCTGCCTTGCTGTGGGAATAGCTCTTTCGCTTATCACACTGCTTCCTTAGAGG
>PVHP010033223.1:0-19829 GCA_004024765.1 Zapus hudsonius | reverse complement strand
TGTGACAGGTAAAACATATCAATTTAGTCAAACAAAAGTAGTAGCTTTCCCAATAAGGAATACACAGGTGCAGACTTTTTCTATATGTTTATCTATTTGAGAAAGAGAGAGACAGAATTAGAGAGTGAATATAGGTACACCAGGACCTCTTGCTATTACAAATGAACTCTAGACATATGCACCACTTTGTGCACCTCCTTTATTGCAGGGATGAATCTCCAAACCAGGCACAGTTATGGGAGGAAAAGATTTATTGAAGCTACAGATCCAGAGGAAGTTCCATAATGATGAAAAAAGCTGGCCCCTTTCACAGATCCAAAGAGAGAGAGAAACCCATCACCAAAACCATATCCCAGACTTGTTGGCTTCTTGAGTCTCTGGAATTTCCTTCCTACCCGGCACTCCCAGGAAGGGATGCTCATTTCTAGCTTCCTTACATCCTGGCCCCTACTGAGAGTCTACCTTCCTGAGAACATCCTCAGAGACCCACTCAAGATTACTGAAAAAGTTCAAGTTGACAACAAAACTTAACCATTACACATGGGTACTGGGCAATCAAACCCAGGCCATCAGGCTTTGCAAGCAAGCACCTCATTCTGTTGTGCTATCTTCTTGTCCCTTCATTTTTCTTCATATCTGAATAATAAATGACATTGTGTCTTTGTACCACATCTTCATTGCCCATTCTTCAGTTGATGGGCATCTGGGCTGTTTCTATGTATGTTAACCCCTGTCATGTTAATGATTTTGTGGATTTTGGTGTTTTCTTCTGCTGCTTATCCAGTATTCTAGTATTGGCTATTGTTTTATTCCTCCTTTGGCCTTTTGAATATAATTATGCTTGTCTTTGATGTGAAATATTCCATTCAGAATCTTCTGTAGACTGGGATTAGTGCATATAGTTCCTTTAGCCTGATTTTTATCATGGTGTATTTTTCCTTTTACTTGTATTACAAGAGATAATTTGTGGGGTGTAGTAGTGAATTGGCAACTGTGGTCTTTCAAATCTCAAAATACAATGTTCCAAAGCCTTCTGTTTTTTTAGCATTTCCAGTGGAAAAAATTCTTTATTCTGATGGGTCTGCTTTTATATGTAACTGGATGTTTCTTTCAACTTTCAGTGCCCATTTTTCTTTTGTTTGATGTATTTAGCATTTTGGCTGTAAGATGATGTAGGGCATTTCCTTTCTGTCTACTTGGTGCTCTACCCTGCTGTACCTGGATAGGCATTTCTTTCTCTAGCTATGGGGAACTCCCTTCTATAATTTTACTAAAAATATTTTCTTTTTTAATAAATCAATTTTCTATAATTTAAAAAGTATTTTTATTTATTTGCAAACAGGGGTAGAAAGAAGAAAGACAGCAGACAGAGAGATTGGTCATGCCAGGGCCTCCAGCCACTCCGAATGAACTCCAGATCCATGTGCCTCTGTGAATCTGGCTTTATGTGGGTACTGGGAAACCAAACCCAGGTCTTTAGTCTTTGTAGACAAGTGTCTTAACCACTTAGATATTTCTCCAGTCCCCAGATGATTTTTTATGCAATTGTTCTAAAGGTCTTCATTTTCAGCCCCATTATTTGAGCATTTGATTTTCTCAAGGTTCCCACACTTCTCTCATGTTGAGTTCATGTTTTTTTGAACTTCTCATTGGTTTTGACTAGTTTTTGTTTTGAGAAATCCAATTACTCTTCTTTGTCTTCCAGGCTCCCTTTCATTTGATCCTCTCTATTGGTGAAGCTTTTTTCATGGAGTTTTTTTGTGTGAGTTATTAAATTTTTATAGTTTTATTTTAGCTTCATTTTTCTTCAGGATTTTCTCTCTTTATTGGGTTTAATTTTTGTTATTCTTGTTAGACTTTCTGATTTTTATCTAGCTATTTGTATTCTTTTGGAATTCATTTTGGTATTTATTTGTGTTGTCTTTGAATTTATTAGGATTTTACTTATGTGTTTATTTATCTGTGCCTTCTTTAACTTCTTTGTACGTATTTATAATCATTCTTTTGAGCTCTTTGTCTGTAGATTTCTCTAGGTACCTCTCATAGCGGTCCTTTACTATGGAATTGGTATTCTGGGGGAGACAAATGGGTTGGTTTTTGGTGGTCTGCATTTTGCAGGGAAAGTTACACTGATGGAGATAGCATATTGGTCAGGTCTTCCTGGCACAGCTATGTTAAGTGAGTGCTTGGAATGGCACTTGATGTTTCTTTGTATCCAGTGGTCTTTGCCCTGCTTTGTGGTGTTTGGAGGTTCTTGGTAGTGCTTCACAGATGAGGTAAGTGAGATAGTCTCAATTTGGTTATAGCTGTACTTGAACTACATTTGGGTCTGAAGCCAAATGAGAGATGAATGACGGGAGCAGCATTGTGGAAGGAAACACAAGTGCTAGAACTCAGTGCAAATCTGCACCTGTGTAGTGAAGGGTAGAGGATTCCTGAGGGGAACCCAAGTGCTGGAACTTGATTGTGGGTTGTTCGTGCCTATAGGGTGGAGGGAAGAGGATTACTAAAGGGAATCTGGGGGCTTGAATTTGTAAGCTGGTGCCACCCAGGTCCTAATCACAATGTTGAGTCCTTTGTGTCTACACAGGGGAAAGGGAAGAGGATTCCTAATGGGAATCCAGGTGCTGGTACCAGCCAGATCCCAGTCACAAAGGCTTTATCTAATGTTTCTTAAATTCATAATTAGACCAGAAGGACACTCAAAGTGATTATCTTTTCTATGTGGTAGAACTATGGAACTCTCTTATTTATTCTTACTTCTATCTTCTAAATTTTTGACAATAAGTCAAAATATAAAATTTATAATTATATAAAATTATAACTAATTTTATAATTTAAAAAGTGAGTTAATTTGTCAGTTTAACCAGCCAATAATTTGGGATATTTTATTTATAAATGTAACAGTGTCACTAAAAGATTGAAAGATTTAAAATGTCTGGACATTTATCTTATTTGTTTAATGTCTGTTACTAAATTTATTCAAAGAAACAGTGATCCTCATGTGTAATGGAAACTAGTTTTCCCCTCTCCTCATATAAAATTTATGTCCCCCTTCCAATCCTCCTCTCTTTCTGTACTGGATACAAGTCCCCTTTCCTGCTGAATTCTATGTAGGAATCATCCCACTGTTAACACCCGATTCCCCAGGTCCCTGCATGAAAAAGCTCAATGCTTGTGAGAAAGTCCCTAGATGTTTGCATGGTTTAGCAAAGATCACAGATCAGTGCATGTTCAAAGGCTTTGTGATTCCGCCAATGACAGAGCACCATTGAAAAACTCCCTGCCCTACATGGTCCCTAGGGTTCCAGGGCTGGGTACAGTTAGGCCTTTCTCTCAACTTCTTTGAAAATTCTCTGTTCTGACTCTCTACCAGGGCCCAGCATAATCAAAGGCCAAAAAAGACTATAGCAGTGTCTGTTAGCCTCTTTGTGGAAATATATATATATATATATATATATATATATATATATATATATATCCTGACATTTCTTATATTCAGCCTTGAAAATGAGAGATAAACATCATCCCTAAAGTAGTCAATGAGTGTGGCTTTAGAGACCATAGCTTCTACTCTCTGGGATCTAGATTCAGGCTTCCTGTTGTTTTCTTTCCCTGAAGTATCCCAGACAGTGCAGGCAGCTGGTCATATCAGCACAATATGTACTCTCTCTGTTTGTGTGTGTGTGTGTGTGTGTGTGTGTAGCTTTCATGATTGCAAAATGATTGCACATTCATCTGTTTGAATGCCCACTTCTGTGTGAGGTATTGTGAGTTGGTTTGTTAAAACAGGGTCTTCTGGGCTGGAGAGATGGCTTAGCAGTTAAGACATTTGACTGCAAAGAAGAATAACTTGAGTTTGATTCCCCAGTACCCACATAAAACCAGATGCACAAGGTAGCATCTGTGTCTGGAGTTTGTTTGCAGTGGCTGAAGGCCTTGGTGCTCTCATTCTCTCTATATGCCTCTTTCTCACCCAAATAAATAAATAAATGAAATACTAAAAATAAAACAGGGTGTTCTTATGCAACAGACTTGCCTTCAACTTGCAATTCTCTTGCCTCAGGCTCCAAAGTGCTAGAATTACACATGTGCACTACTACTAGAATTACAGATGTGCATGACTATGCCCACAGTAAGGTATGTCTAACTTGCCTTTTTCTAATGTGGAAACTGAGGCTCATCCTAGATATTTAGGTGTCTTAATTCAAGTATATGACCCTGCTGTACCACAGGTCACTGTGAAAGCTTTTTTGATGTCAGACAATTTGTGGCGTTATCAATTGTTTGTGTGTCTCATAAATTTGCTTCAGATGGGTATACGTGGGATTCCTAGGAAGGGCCAACCAGTACTAAGAGTTAAGTGTCTGGCAACATTTCTCAACTTGGACTCATCTTGGGCATTTTAGGTGAGACAGCATTTAGTGGGGCAGGTCTTTCCTAACATATTTGAAGAGCTTTAGTCCCCTTACCCTTTCCTACTAAAATCTTATTTAGACAATGTAATGTGCTCTCACAAATGACTACCTCCCCTCCTCCAACCACAGGGACTACGCCTTCCTGGAATAAGAACACTTCAGGAACCTTAGAACCTCTGATTTGAAAACAAGAACGCTGATATTGCTAATAGGTGGCAAATCGGAACAACAATTAGATCAATAGGAAGGTAATTACTGGGACAGGGCAGATAATTTGAGCTAAACTGACCTGGACTGAATCAGAGACTGTAGTGGGCTGCAGATCTGATGGTTGATATAATCAGCAGGCGGTAAATAGGTTGACTGCCAAGATAAATGCATTATAACCGTCTTGAATGCTGTGTGCTTTCATTAGAATGAAGAAAAAAACACAAATATCTACATCTTTGATGGAATATGTTTCTTCCCTAGAGTTGGCAATGATGGGCAACTTAGTGTCCCAGACCCTTATTAATGTTAATTTTTTCCCTAATTGGCAGAGGGAGGCACTAATGGGTCCCGGCAGATGTAACAGAGTCAGGTGCTGTAAATAAGAGCTCCTAGGCAGCGACCTTTCAGCAAAGGCAGACAAACATTTGATCTCAATAGCTCCTCCACCTCCATGGAAACCAATGGTTTCTGTTACTAGCGCACAATGCTTGTTCACGGATCTCATCTTCGAGGGCCATTTTCTCCTGGATGTTGTTAACAGATAAATGAGTTTTCCTATTTGACTAGAGAGGGAGTTGTGTCTCCCTCTGGGGAGGCCTCTCCCATAAATCCCACTTATCTCCATCCATAGCCAGCCATCTGCTTAACACAGGCCACTGGTGAAAAGGGCTTTGTGCTGCTGTTTCCCCAGACAAATCCCCAGAGTCTCGGATGGATGAACTCCATCCCTTCTCCTGGCTGCTTCAGGCTGCAGTTTGCTTGTCACCCAGTAAGAGCTAAACAGCAAGAGCAGCTAGGATCTTATTCTACCCAATTTGCTAGATGTTATCTTTCCTTTTAAAGAGCCCGGGAAGAAAAGATTCAGAAATCTAAGCTGTCTTTTCTCTCATGCAGAGGACACAGTCTCTTTTTTTTGGCAGCTCTTACAGGGTACCTTTTCAAGTATATACAAGAGGAATTATATGAGTTTAAGAAAGTGTTTTGATTTCCATTTTTGTTCCTGAGTCTGGTGAATTGAGCTCTCTAGCAACCCCACAGAGATGAAAATATGCTTCATATTTCTCCAGGTTTCTACAGTTGAACCACCTACCTCCAGTAATCTCAGAAATCCTAACTCACTAGAAGTGAAACTAACCAGGAAAAAAACCAATTACTGCACCCTGAGCATTCTCAACTTTCTGTCTACAAGAGCTAGTTACACCTGACCCAAATGATTCACCAGAAAAAAAAGCCATCTTATCTTCTGTTTAGTTCTTTTTCCTTGTGTAAAAACTTAGGGTGCTAGATTCCTTGGTTTATGGCTAGAGTTTTTTTTCCTCTCCTAATAAATTCTTGATTCTAATTTCAGCACTAAGTTTTATATCTCAAAGAATAGCTTAATATAAATATCTTCATGCATAAAACTACTCTTGCCCTCCTCTTATTTCTTGAATGTTTTTGTCTTTTTAGTGAGTTTTGTTTCTTGAGATAGGGTCTCCCTGGACCAGGTGGACCTCAACATGGCCACTCCTTCCCTCATGCTGAGATGACAGGCATGGTCTGTCACGCCCAGTCTTTTGGGGGACATTTTAATGCAAGTGGTCTCCTCGGTCTCCTCTTTGCTTTGATTGTAAATATAATATAAATATAGTCTTAATCTCAAATATATCCCCAATTGTCTAGCTCACTAGAGCCAGAAATCGACATAGGGTTTTAAAATAATGGGTTCCTGTACTTCTGTGATTGGCTCTGAACCTGGACGTTGTTTGCTGTCGCTACTTTTATACCTGTTTTCATTTCACTGTAGACCCCTCTATACAGTAGGAAACCACTTCACTATAGGGGAGGATTTTAATATCTCAGAAATAATTCCAGTTAGCTATGTGCTCTGTGACTTAGAAATTCGTCTAACTGTGGAGGAGAGTTGGGGAAATTGAAGGAAAAAGTTAACAGAAGTGCCTGTAACATGGAAGTACTTGCTTTGCATGTTAGTGCTTGTTATTGACTCTGCTGAAGCCGCTCTTTTTAAAAAATTATTTATAAATATAATTTTTATAGGTTTATCTTGTATCTTTTCATCCCTGTCTCCATTACCCTGAAGGTCCTCCTCAGTAGGTCCTTGGAGTTCATCGTGGGGTAATTAGGGTCTCTGCTATTTTCTGGGGGGAGTGTACCTTAGGATATTTCTGCCCACCTGTGGCCCTAGTAAATGTGGCAGAAGTGTCACATGTTATGGTGAGCAGCCACCTGTCCTTTCTTGTTGAATTTGGTGAATCTTTGGTCTCCCCAGTATTCTCTGCCATCAGTAAAATTAAACAAATTCTCCAACCAAGCAACTTTGATAAAGGGGGGTATGCTTATAGTTTTGAGAGACATGTTGATGACGATACTCCTTCAACTTTTCCAGACAACAATGAGGCGGTACTCGCTGTGAGGTTTAAGTTTCCTACCTATGGAGCACTGGCTCAACTCCAAGCACCAGATATGAGCTCTCACCCACCAACTGAGCAGCCTTGTGTCCAATCGGAGGGCCGTTGGTTACCCACGTTGGCTGTGTGAGAATAGCAGATCACTGATTGAGGCAGTGAGTTCGTATACTGTGGGTAACCTCTGAAGCATGTGGTGGACAAGAGGATAGCAAATGTCCCAAGTTTTCTATTACTTGGAATGGAAATCATTCTTAAAGGTGTATCATGAGTACCCACAACTCTGCAATGTGATTGGATACGTATGGTTCACACTTATTTCAATACTTTCATCAGGAATCACCCAATAACCTCTCCTTTGAAGGTGATATTTGTAGAGTATTTGTATTTTAAAAATGATTCTAAAAGTTAAGATAAATTATTCCAGAAGAGTCTTATCCTATCCTTTAAAAATTACTCCTTATTCTTGTTTGCTTATAGTGTATGCTTCATGGACATGCCAAAAATGAAATTTTACATCCCTACATCTATACACATGAAAAGTATATTTGTAAGGCATGTGGAAAATCAAGGATTGGGACAGGACTTTTTAAAATAGCAGTTTTAAATGCATTATGAAATACACAGATAATGAAATACACAGATCTATGCATTATAGGAAAAAAGACCCAAATGCTAGCTGGCGCTACAAGGAAATCTTGGTTGCAAACTCAGACAAGTGATTACTTTACTACTTGATTAAAATTCCTAGTCGGTGGCTGGAGCCAGGTTCTTACCCCACTTTCTCTTCTTGCTTGCATTAAAATTCATTTACACTTGTCTTTGTTTCAATGTTATCTGTTCTCAACTGCCTGGGAATGTTGTTCTTATTTCTTGAGAACTTAGCTTAGAGGTCACTTCCTGCCATTAATTACCTGTCAGCAAGCTTCACGTGGGGCATTTCCTTTTAATATTCTCAGCAGTGCTGAAACAGAAAAAAAAACTCTCAATATCCTCTAATTTTCAATTCTCCACAGTAACATTCAAATGTGTGATTTTTTTTTTCACTAGAGATATGATAATATCATTTCTCTAGGATAAATCTAACACACTCTGTGCTGACACTATCTCTGTAATGGGACTACAGTGCTTTCTTTCATCTTTGGAAACAAGTTAGGTTGAGTAAGGACTGTTCCCACCCAGTGCAAGTCAGGAATGGGTCTGCCTCCAGCACATCTACCATTAGTTGGACATCAAGTAACAATTGCCTTACTCAGCCATGTGAACTAAAGCCAATGTACAATCCCTACCTTAACTAGATACTCTGATTTAATTAACACATTCAATTATGGAAATAATATTTTAATCATTGGTGATTTGTAAAGAAGAAACAATCCATTAATACAATGATCATTTTCAATTTCTAGTGAGATATGCCAGGATCAAAAAGTGAAATAATTATTGAAATTTTTCAGAAAACACATATTAAATTGTTGAGAGCTTTAAATATCAATCATGCTGCATATATCTGATAAAAAGAAAAAAATTAAACTCTTAATTTGATATTATTCATGTATAAATAATTTTGTTCTATACACATGCTTATATATGCTTAGAATTTCTGAAGAGGGTACAGGTTGCCTGTTGAATGAGAAATTACTGGCTATTCTGTGTTATTTTTATCCAAATCTTATTTTTAAAAATATTTATTTATTTGCAAGAAGAGAAATAGAAGAGAGACAGACAGAGAGAATGGACATGTCAGGGCTTTCAGCCACTGCAAACAGATTCCAGATGCATGTGTCACTTTGTGCATCTGGATTTACATGGGTACTGAGAAGTCAAACTCAGGTCATTAGGCTCTGCAAGTAAGTGTCTTAACCACTGAGAAATATCTCTAACCCTCAAATATGATTCTTTGTTTTAAATATTTTTATTTTGCTTATTTATAAGCAGAGAGAAGAGAGAAAGAAAAAGAGAGAGAGAATAGGCATGCCAGGGCCTCCAGTCATTGAAAATGGACTCCAGATGCATGGCCCACTTTGTGCATCTGGCATTACATGGGTACTGGGGAATCAAATCAGGGGTTGTTAGACTTTTCAGGCAAGTGCCTTAACCAGTGAGTCTCCAGCCCCAAAATCTGATTTTAAAAATACTCTGTATTATTTATTTGTGTTTATATATGTGTACACATGTATATGAATGGCAGCTCATAGATGTCAGGAAATGCATGTGGAGGTCAGAGGACAACTTCAGGGACATTCCTTCTTTCTCATTTGAGGCAAGATTTCTCACTCTGGATTCTCAATCTGCTATTCTTTGCTGCTTATCATGATCTTATGGGAAATTCTATCTCTGCTTCCATCTTGCCATCAGCATCAACATGCTGGGGCTACAGAAGCCCACCCCAGGCATGGGGTCTAGGGAGCAAACATGGGTACTTCAGTTTGAGTGGTGAGGGTATATCCACTGATCCATCTCCCCAGGCCCCAAAGCAATTTAAAAAACCAATAAATTATTCTACAGATTTTTTTATATGAAGACTCATATGAGTAAAACTTAAAAAAAAATCCCGGGACATAAAAAAGCTATTTAGAAAGAAGGGGAGAAATATGACATTCCTGATAGAAAAGTTTTCCAAAACAAAATGTGACAATGTGATTTTTAAGTTAATCAGAAAAACTAAGCCAGCACAGTCAAGCAAAATCTGAAATACTAGTGAAAAAGGAGCAGATTTGTCCTAACAGATAAAGCAGCCTCACTATAAAATTCAAGCAGCTGCTTTAAGCAAAGACATAAAATAATTCAAAACACAAACAAGTACTAGATATGCACAACAACAGCCAGTCAAAACTGCCAATAAATCACATAGCCAGAGAGATACAAGATGTAAAAGACTGTTAAATCCTACACTCCCCATAGAGAACAGGAAGAAAAATGCCTGATGTTGTGGTTCAAAGACTTCTCTGAGATAGAAAAATAAAGGAAAAAATCCTAATATATGTAGGTGCATACAATTATAACTCTTTTTGTTAAAAAAAAAAAAAAACCATGGGCTGGGGATGTACCTACATTGGTACCAGTGCTTAACAAGCATATAGAGGTTCTGGTTTGATCCCCACCACTTAGGACAACACAGACCAAGCATTGTGATACACTCCTATAATCCCAAGGAGGAGCAGGCAAGAAACTCAGGAGTTCCAGGTCATTCTTGGCAGTATAGTGAGTTTGAGGCCAGCCTTAGCTACAAGAGATCCTGCCTCAAAAAAATAAAATAATCCTAAACAAAACATGAATGCAAATAACGAAAACCTTTCTCCAAGCTATGATTAAAGGAGTTAACATGTTTAACATGGAGAGATTTTTCAAATCAATTAGGATGAATTTGTTGCCCTCACCCCACCAAAGATATAGGCAATTTACTAAGGAAGAGTTAAATGAAAATGAAAATAATGTTCAACTGTAACGATATCTAAACAAACCACATAGACATTTACACAGATCTATGTGACCGAATGAGCTCATGACTGTTAAACATGATCACAGTCAGCCACAAACACTTTTTTCCCTTTTCTTAAAAGCACGAAGATAGACCCCGTGATATATTGTAATTACAAGAACAGAGTGATGGGATGCTTATAATTATTCAGAAATCTGTAGTTATTACTTGTAAGTATTTGAATAGCAAGACTAAACAGCTAATAAGAGATATCTCTCTGTGGTAATATATTAGGTCACTATAAATTATTTTATTTTCTGTATTTGTTTTTTACCTTATTAATCAGAAAATAGAAACAAAATAAACTCTTTCCTCCACATGCTACCTGTATTTGGGTTCTATTTGCCAGCAACGAGAAAGCTGACTACAACAGTTAAATTGATACTGAGAGTGAGTGAGGTCATTGCTTCTAGAAACCTGACTGTGTGGCTTTTGACCTATTGGAACTGATTTTCAGGAGAAAAATGTTGAAGGATTTGAAACCTTGGCCTAAGAGACACCTTGCAGTGCTGTAAGTACAGGTTGATGGATTCTGGTTAGAGTTGGAAAGACCTGGAAGCAGAAAGAACTATGGACTGTGAGGTTTGGCTTATGAGGGTGAGAAAGAACTTTGTTTGCATTGGTCTAGAACCAGTTGCGCGAGAGCCTTGCTGTGTTCTGCCTGCCTGTATCCTGAGAACTTGAGCAGAGTTGTGTTGCTCAAAAGGACTGGTGTGAGCAGAAGGAGATGGCACAGAAAGAGCTGAAATCTTTGGATTGAAACCGCTGCCTGTTCATCTGCAGTTGTTTGAGAGATTATGTCCAATGAGATTGGGCCCGCTGATCTGAATTGGGACAGCAGAAGAATGTGGACGCTTTTGAAATAAAGAACTGAATACTGAAAGAGGCATTTTGTTCTGCAAAGTCAGATTTATTTTCTCTCACTCCCCCCGGGACTAGCAAATTGGTGGCCTACCTGGTACTATGGAGTATAACAAATGCAGGAAGAAAGGGTCATTTAATTTGTAACATGGTTTTGTTTCTTGGAAACAGCTGTTGAAAATGTGAGGCAGCTTTGTTGGATAACCTCCATGGAGGCTGTGGAGCCATGAGGATGAAGATGAATGATGGGCTACAGTGGAGACCCAGTGGAGATGCCAAGGAGAGCTCCTGGCACTGGATGATGTTTCCCCAACTGTGAGTAGCTTAACTGGAGGGGAAAACTGTAACTCCAAAGACTCATCACTGGTTAGAATTATTAGACTTGGGGCTGGAGATATGGCTTAGCAGTTAAGGCATTTGCCTGCAAAAGAAGGACCTGAGTTCGATTCCCCAGTGCCCACATAGAGCCAGATGCACAAGGTGGCACATGCACCTGGAGTTCATTTGCAGTGGCTAGAGGCTCTGGCATGCCCATTCTCTCTTTGTCTGCCTCTTTCTCTCTCCTACTCTCTCTCTTTCTCTCTCCTACTCTCTCTCTCAAATAAATAATAAACAAAATATTTTTTAAAAGAATTATTGGACTTGGAGGCTTGTCACTGGTTAGAGTTGTCAGACTTGGAGTTACAGAGTTTGATGTTTACTCTTTGCCCTGTTTGTTTTAAATCTTTCATTGGTTCAATCTGTCTTTGCTGTGCCAGTGCCATCTTTTGTAATGTTAATATTTATTCTGTGCCATTATAGGTTTTTTTTCATTTTTGGTATTTTTTTACAGCTCAGTTAAAAGACCTTGGACTATGAGGATGTTTAAACATCACTGGGATTGATAAAAACTATGGGGACTTTTAAAGTTGGACTGAATGCATTGCATTTTACATCATAGTGGTTTGATTCAGGTGTTCTCCATAAACTTATGTTCTGAATGCTTGATCCAATTGATGACAATTGTGGAATTGGAACCTTGTTGGAGGTGGGTTATTGGGGATGGGCTTATGGGTGTTCTAGCCAGCTTCCACTTGCCAGTGTTTGACACACTCTCCTATTGTTCATATAATATTGGTCAGGCAGTGATGTCCATTTTCTCTGCTCATGCCATCATTTCCCCTGCCACCATGGAGTTTTCCCTCGAGTTTGTAAGCCAAAATAAACCCTTTCTTCTAAAACTGCTTTTGGTTGGGTTCTTTCTGCCAGCAACAAGAAAGCGGACAGCAAGCAAGGGGTAAAGTTCTTACATGAAAAACTGAGTTTCGATTTCCCAAACCCACATAAAATGTTGGATGTGGTGGCATCAGAGAGTCAGAAACAGGTAGATCCTTAGAGTGTGCTGGCTAGCTAGTCTGACTGAATTGGTGAGAGGCCTTGTCTCAAAAAACAAGCTAAGGAGTGTTTCAGGAAGTCATCTGATGTCAGCATTCACACTTGTACAGGAGCCACCCCACAGACATATGCACACCCACAAACATATATCATACATATATGAACATACATATACACATATAAGTACATCATACACATACACACAAAATATATTGAAAGGTCTGAGGACATAGCTTAGTGGTAGAACCTTTCCCTAGTTTTGTGAGTCCCTGAGTTCAATCCACAGAACTGCAAAAAATTAAAGAAATAGTAAAAACATATGCCCCCATAGTCAATGTTCCATGTAGAGTCTGCTTTCTAACTCTCTTGCCAGCGTTCCCTTCCCCAAGCTATGGCCACTACTGAACTCTTAGGATCCTGGTTTCCACCATTCAGGCCTTCTTCTGGGGGAAAAAAAAAGGGCATCGCATTTCTTAAAGGATACAAGTTCCATCAGCTCCATATACCTCCCTGAACTTATATAGTGAAAACTAATCAGAGCTTTTCTGTAAATGTGAAACTTGTCTAACATATGAAGACGAAACCATAAAATCTGACTCTACCACTAAATATAAGTGGTGCTAGCAACCAGTTTAAAATAACTTTGGTCCCTTGGCAGAGGACGAGGCATTCGGTCAACACAGAACTTAATGGCTGGTGTTATTCCTGCTTGTTTCAAATGCTTTTACTTGGACTTTTCAAAATAGCCCTTCAATTGGACTTTATGTGCTTATATGGCAAAGCTCCCCAGGATCCGTCACAGGGCTGAAGCATAAAATCTAGTTAGGGGCTCTTGCCAAAACATGAATCAGTTGCAGCATAGCATTCGTAATTCTGTTCTTTCTTTTTTCTTTCCATTTTCTAATACGTCTTCACATCACAGCCCAAACAATTACTCATAATTAAACCGAGTGCAGGGAGCGACCCTGGCAGGAAGTATTCTTGGCTGGGATCCATAACCTCTCCAGTCTTCCATATAGAATTATATCAGTTACTTCCACTGCCAGAAAAAAAAAAAATCAGATTTTGCAGGACAAGAGGAAAGAATGAACTTATTTCCATGCTCCTAATCAGGCTAATGTGTAATTTGTTTATGGGAAAAGGAAGAGACTTGAGTCATTACCCAAAACCTGTTTTAACTTCCCCCAGGAAAAGCCACATGTGGATCACAACCTCCACTCACCAGTGACTCTAAGACCAAAAGGTGATAAATCCCAGAATCTGGAAGCTTAGGGGGAAGCTAAATGCCATGCACATTGCTGTTTGAAAAGTTAATATGTCATTCCTCACTTCTTCAGTATCTGCTGTTTACTCATTAGATATTCCAAACCCTAACACAGAGGAAGACCTAGAGCCTAAATATATGTGCTTGCACAGGACAAGACAATCTTAGGAGTTGCTCAGCCTCAGTTCATCTGATCCAGGTGAAATTCATTGCCTGTCTGCAACTCATGACCACCATCAGCTCACAGGCAGGCCAGGAGATTTAGTACCAAGCCCACCTCAGGAGTGTGGAACAGATCAGCTTCCAAACTTAGCTCTCCTGTTTCACCTGATTGTCCTGGGCCTTTCCTTTTCTGCCTTTTACCAGCCCCTGGTTGCCTGAAACTTAATAGATTTCCCTAGGAATGGGACATTTAAGTAGAGTGATCATTTTCACAAACCCAAGAAATGCCAGGCACTTGCAGACTGCAGTTCAGCTCCCACAGTGACCGTGGATGACACGATCTCCATGGGAAACCTGAGCCATTCGGGAGGAATGAAGAACGTTTTGGATTCCAAGAAGACATTAGACTTCTCATTTATCCATTCTTTAGGTTCCTGAATTAAACTCATTTCTCCTTGGCGAAACTCCTTGAGGCCTCAGATCCCCAGGACATCAAAGAAGGGAAGGCAGGCAGGCAGGGGTACTCAGCACCTATGCCCACTCCCTACTCCACAGGGCTTGGGTGAGTCACCCCTTATGACTAGGTAAGCCTATGAAATGGGGGAACAAGCCAATAACGATTCTGTTCCAAGAAATGCAAGGACAGCTCCAAGATGTTCACCCCTCCAGAGATAAAATTCTTGGGAGTTTCATAGATGAGAAACTAATCATTGGCTAATTTGACCCCTGTACATAATAAATATTCTTTGAAATGCAGGCCACATGGGCATAGTTGTAGGAAATGTGCAGAATTTGATGTGAGGGAGCATCTGCACTGGCCAACCTGTAAGGCTGGCTGACTGACAGGCACATGTGTCCTCTTTGTCCCGCTTGTCCATGTACCCACAGAACCAGAATATTCAGAAAGCACTGGGCAAAAAATTGTCCCGACAAAGAAACATGATTTCAACACTAATAAAAGCAGCACCGTATAAGGCAGGAATCTCTTGTTGACAAGTGACCAACCTTTAATTCAAAAGGGAGTTTGTAACTTAAACCACAGGGGGTTTTATCAGCTTACATAAATAAGCCAAGTTTCAAAGAGTCCAAGCACATCAGAATCAGAGGCATTGTTTGGGCCACATTTTGCTTTTCTTCCTTCTCTGTGTTGGCTCGATTCTGCAGCTCAGTTCTCCCACACACCGGATGAGGCTGTTGTAATGACTCCAGTATTCTTTTGTTCTGTAGCATCTGGAACTCTTCTCTGTGTCTAGGGAATTTTCTACCTCATAAGTTTGTTTGGCAAACTCTTCCCAGATAGAAGTTGAAAATACCAGCTGCTTGCTATCCCAGCATCCTCCAGCAGGGGCTCAAGCACATAACCCACCAGACTGTAAAAACGCATCTAGAAAGAAAACTGTCAAAGCAGAAACTTCAGCCTCTTCCCTGGGAGCTCAAACTCCTGGAACAGCCCAGCAGTCGCTCCTGGGCCCCGTGTCAGCTCTACAGGCTGCAGAGCTTGGTGCTTGGCTGTGACGGCAGCATGTCACACAGGGTCCGTCCTCACTCATCATTTGGAATCACAGCTGCTTCTCTGGCCATCCTGGGGACATCTGCTGCTCACTAAACTTTTCATCAATTTTAATCTATTTCTTTTCTAGTTAAATCAACCAGAGTTTCTACAACTTGAAAATAAGAACTTGACTACAAACAGTTTCCCGGATTCAAACTTTCCCCATTGAGCAACTCCAGTCTACAAACTTCTTTCTTCTAGTGTGCACATCAATCCAGAATGCAGGCTAGAATTATTTTGGTTAGAATTAGTTTGGTTTTGAAGGATTGATATGGTTTGGTTTTATTTGGGGGGGTCATCTGGTCTTTTAAAAACTTTGGTTGATAATTTTCATACATTAACATGATGGAATTTGATCATAATCCCCTCCCAATACCTTCCCTGTTCCCTGTCTTGCATACCCCCTTCCACTGAATTCCTTCCTTCCAACTAGACCCTCTTCTATTTTGAGAACTTTCTTTTCCCGTCTTCCTCAATCAGCCATGTCAAAATGTTGCTGAGCTCAATAATGTGGAGGTCTCATGGAGACAGCAGCAGCTGCTAGGAGGTCATAATGTAATGGCCACTTCTTGTCCATAAGATATTATCCCACAAGCTGGGCATGGTGGCACACGCCTTTAATCCCAGCACTTGGGAGGTAGATGTAGGAGGGTCACCATGAGTTCAAGGCCACCCTGAGACTACATAGTGAATTTGAGGTCAGCCTGGGCTACAGTAAGACCCTACCTCAAAAAAACAAACAAAAAAAGATAGTATCCCACCAGTACTGGGTACTCCTCCCATCCTCTTCCTCTTACATTCTTTCTCTCTACTTTTCAGCAATGTTTGCTGAGCCTTGCAGGTCATGTCTTGCTTAGCACTGAGCCCTCAACTTTCACTTACTGACAGCACTTTGATGAGTTCTGCATCATCCCAGGAGTCACCCCCATCTGCCAAAAGAAGCCACTTTGATCAAAGGTGTGATCAGCACTAAATAATATAAATATTTAGAGGGCAATTTGATGAGTCTAACATATCCTTACTGAAACAACAGTAGTGGGTTTCCCACTACTGTCTAGAACCTTCCCGTCCACAGCTTTGGAGAGATTTTTGAGTATGGATTTTCAGGCATTAATTTCCTCTCATGATACTGGTTTCAGATCCAAAATTAGAGTGCAGCTCCAGCTTGATTTCTCAGTATTCGGCAACTAACACGTGTGGTGTTTTCAGTCACAGGGCCTTGCTGTCTAGTGTGGATGGGCATCCAAACGTTTTGGAAACAGCCTATATTGTCTTGGTGGCCATAAAAATACCTCCATGACCAACAACTCAGTAGGAAGTATCCCACCCTTGACACATTGATTTCCTTGTAAGAACCTATGGCTTCTATAAGCATTATTTGTTCCCATAAGAAGTTTCTGCCCTGTCTGTCTCTCTTTCTCTCTGTCTCTTTCTTTCTGTCTCTCTCTCTCTCTCTCTCTCTCTCTCTCTCTCTCTCTCTGTCTGTCTCTTGCTTCCTCTCCTCACCTTTTTCTTTTTTTAAATTTATTTTTATATTTTTATTTATTTGAGGTAGACAGAGTGAGTATGGGCGTACCAGGGCCACCTGACACTCTACACAATTCCAGATGCATTTGCCACTTTATACATCTTTATACATCTGACTTTACATGGGTCCTGAGGTAGTGAATCTGGGCTATAAGGCTTTAGAATCAAGTGCCTTTAATCACTAAGCTATCTCCCCAGTCCTCTCTCTTTTTTTTAAACCAGTATTATTCATTCTTTATCAACTTGACTCTGAGCATCAATTTTCTAGTTTATTTTCTTGTATCTTATTTCTACATACTCTTTGCTCCAACTAATTCCAGGATGACTATTACAAAATACACGCCAGATTCAGGCTCTCCAATTTAATAACCTTCCTTCTTCATTCACCTCTGTCAATTTCTCTGCCTCAGTACATTCACTTCCCTGGTAACCACCTCACACTTGAAGT
Organism: Zapus hudsonius; assembly: GCA_004024765.1. Lineage (NCBI taxonomy): Eukaryota > Metazoa > Chordata > Mammalia > Rodentia > Dipodidae > Zapus > Zapus hudsonius. Next base: position 2,130 of record PVHP010033223.1, on the reverse strand, counting down.
CCCTTTGTTTCTCTGTGTCTTTTCTTTCTTTATTATCCATAATTAGATACATTGAATGAGCAAATAATGAGTTGGTATCCCCAGTTCCCCAACTTCCCTGTTCCCTGTCCCCAATCAGCTGGATATCCTCCTCCATGGGCAGTCTGGATCAGTCCATGGGGTAGGGGTTATGGATAGCCTAGGAGTCAACCTGGTTCCACCCCACTTTGTATGTTCTTACTGAGGGGGGCCATGTCTCTGGATATTCTCCTCCACCATGGCTCTTACAATCTTTCTGCCTCCTCTTCTGCTCAGTTCCCTGAGTCATGGTAGGTGAGTATTAAGGCTGCTTTATTGTTCAGGTCTTAGGTGCCTCAGTACTTCTGCTTTAGGTTGTGTTGAAAATTGTTGGTGTCTGGCTGGCTGGCTCATCCTGGATTGACAGATTGACTGTGATTGTAGGTCACTTGCTTATCCCACCACTCTCTGCAGGGTTCCATGTGGATCCTCCACAGTAGGTCTGGGGTGTCTCATTTCTTGCCAGAATGTCTGATATCAGCCTGCAGCTCCTTGGTAGGGTTGGAAAGGCCACAGCTCTCTTGCTGCCTTCTGAAAAATACAAGCAGAATCTCCATCGGAGAGTGAGATCAGTATAGGTTACCTGAGATAAACATTTCTGAATTGGCTAAATTCTATTGTTAGTAGCCTCTTTGTAAATCACTTGTAAAGTGCATTTCACTTTGGGGTCCCAAGATTCTAGTTCCCAGTACATTTCGCCCAGAGTTCCCAGTTCCAGTTAGGGGCTCCCCATCACTGAGTGGATTACTTGGCCGAATTAAAAGATGTTGATTGCCTCCCCCAGGTTTTGGCTCCTCCGTTGCACAAGTGCTCATTTCTTGGTTCACTGTTCTCTCCCAGTAGGAAGTTTTTTTGGCCTACTCATGCCTACAGATTTCGTTTCATATCAGTGGTCACTGTTTACTCTACCTGTCATTGACCAGCTTCCCCTGGCAACTTATGCAGTGCCTTCCAGCACTACATTAACTGCCATCTGGGGGCTGGTTACTGCTCTGGACCTCAAGGATCTCTCAACGCTGATAGATGGCTTTCTGTGGTTTCTACCTCAACAACAGCAACAGGATTCTACCTCACACCTGGGGTGGGCATGCAAGAGCTTCGACAGAATCCTGCTTTGTTTTGGGGATGTCATGGTTCACTTTGGTCAACAGTTCAGTGAGGGGAGGAGCCAGTGACTAGGACCAGGAATTGCAGAACTGATCAATTTTCTACAGGCTTAGACTCTCTCCCCTTCTATTCACGACCCTTCTTGCTAGACGACGCCCACTACTTGCACAATAGGTTACAGTATGCAAGTGGGGATTTTTATGATTTTGAACCAATTTTGGTTTAGCTTCATGTTTAAGTCCTCCACCACCCCCCATTTGCTAACCCTCTTTCTAAACTAATTTCTCTCGACTGGTTTGCATAGAGTTTACACCTAACCTGGTTAGGAACTGCATAAGAGGGAGAATATGTGGCATCTGACTATTCTTTTGAGAGTTTGCTTAGTAAGATCTGCTCCAAGTCAGACCATTTTTCTTTAAATTTTGATGTCATTTTCCTTTCATCAGAGTAAAATTCCATCATCTAAATGTACCACAGTTTTGTTATCCATTCTTCAATGAATGGGTATTTGGGTTGATTTCAATTCTTGACTAATATGAATTGAGCTGCTATAAACATAGTTGCACAAATGACTCTATGCTGAGATGTGACATCTTGCAGGTAGATGTGTAGTAGAGGGATAGCTGGGTCCATTGGTAGCTATGTCCATTCTGTTGAGGAGTCTCCACAGTGCTTTCCAAAGAGGTTGAACAAGCTTGCAATCCCACCAGCAGTGAATGAGGGTTCCTTTTCCCCGCATCCTCGCCAGCACCTATTGTTGTTGGTTTTCTTTATGATTGCCATTCTGATTGGAGTAAGGTGGAATCTCATTGTAGTTTTGATTTGCATTTCCCTGATGCTTAAGGATGCTGAGCACTTTCTCAAGTGAGTAAAGGCCATTTATGTTTCCTCCTCTGTGAATTCTCTGTTGAGATCAGTGCTCCATTTTGTGAGGGGGCAGTTTGAGTTTTTGTTATTAATTTTTTT
>PVHP010033222.1:0-19694 GCA_004024765.1 Zapus hudsonius | reverse complement strand
GAGAGAGAGAGAGAGAGAGAGAGAGAGAGAGAGGCAGACAGAGAGATGAGGATGAGCACACCAGGGCCTCCAGCCCTCTTGTGCATCTGGCTTTACATGGGCACTGGGGAATCGAACTCAGGTCCTTCTGCATTGCAGGCAAACGCCTCAACCGCTAAGCCATCTCTTCAGCCCAAAAGTGTACTTTAAAATACACTGCAACACCATTCATCAGTCTGCTTTCTCCCAGGAAAAAGCAAGATCGATGCTCGAGATTAGCTCTCCCATTCAACTGCAGACAATATAAAATGGGAGGAAATGCTGCAATTAAGATAAGAAGAACTTATTTCAACCTATTAGAATTAATCCCTTAATGTTTGGTCAATAGCCTTCTGGCCTTTTTACCACTTTTTTAAACCTTGGTATGAAGACTATGTGTATAAAAGTGTGCCTTCTGCTTCTTACATCTGATTTCCCCTGCCTCACAAAAATGATGTTATCGATCACCGGTAGTGACTTTATAAATTCTCGGCATAACGATATCACATTATTGTGTTTTTTTATTTGTACTGATCTGGGACGGCTCTCATTGAACCACCTTTTCAGAAGTTCTTTATCCATTTTTTTTCATAAATGACCGATCTGTGTCTTTTGTCTATGGAGACCTTAGAGCTTTGAGTATCTATATAATTCCCTCCAGTCAGCCTTTGTCAAGGTCGTAGCCATTATTTTATCATTTTACTCTTCATCATTTATTTTTGCTCATGATTCCTGATATGTGAAATTTCGTAGCTATTTAAATAAATATATTAAAGTATTGTTTGACATGGTTCTTTGTGTTGTACATAAAAATCAGATATTCACCTATTTTTTTCTACTTGCATTGCATTATATAATTTTTCGCAATTATCCCTTTACTGCTAGGGTAGATTATCATAGTGTGAGATGAAGATTTTAACCTCCCTCCAACCCCCTGGCCAACCATCACCAAAGAGTAAAACAGCTTTTCCAAGACCATCAACTCAACCTCATCTCTCATTGACTCACTGTACCTCCTGCAGGAACACCAGAGCCAAGGATGCTATTCACAACCCTGTAGCCAACAGACTTGGCTATGGGGCATCAGCCAATCAGAACAGACACTGGGATGGCGGGGGAGGGGAGGATCATCCCAGCCAAGGACAGGACACAAATGCAACATAAGAAGTTCCCACATGAAGGATGATTTGAGTGATTGAACTTGACCTGTGAAAAAGATACTTGGGGAAGCCCCACTTAAAGCATTTAGGTTTTAAGGGAGTCCCACTGAGCTCATTCAGCATTCAGGCGCTCTATAAAATTCTATAAAATTCACACTGGATATTACCACTGTTTTTCTTTCGAATGACACATATTTTCTTTGTTCCTTGAACTGTCACATTGGCCTGCATGCCCAGCCCCACCCGCCCTTTCTGAGCGTGGCATGAATCACCTCTCCAGTAATTTGGTTTCTTTATTTAAAAAGTTGATAAGCATGGAGAGAGTTCGGTGTGTCCAGCTGTTCTCAGATGTCTGCTCCGTAAAGAATGCTACTCGCTGCATTGTGCGCTGCCTTCGTTTTGCACGTATTTTTTCATTCCTTTATATCATGACAATACTAGAAAGACTGTCCCAAACTCTACATCCTACCTTGCCTTTTGCTTTCAAATAATTTAAATCACTTAAAGAGTGATTGGTGAGGAAAATTAATACCTAACCAAAATTGTCTTCATTTAGATTCCTGGAATCGGGAAATTGAGAGAAAGAAATCAGCTTATTATTTTATCCAGAATAATAATCGGCTAATTGTTGCTATAAAGAAACCCCTCTGATTGCTGCGTCCAGCCCAAGGGGCGAGAGCCGAGGCAGCTAAGGCCGTCGGGAGTCTGACATGTGGGTGAGGTGTTTCCCGAGACATCTGGCCAAGGATCTACTCTGGATCCATAGCCATGTGAGACATTGTCAGGAAAACAAGAAATGAGGAACTCAGGGGACAATCCTAACTCCAGAGCCTGACAAGTGCCACACCAACCCGGAGACTATCAGCAAGACTACACCCAGGGACAGAATTGGTCAGACCCCAGACAACATCAGAGTGATCGTGTTCCCAGACATGAACCAGATTAGGCTTCCTGGCGCTAGGCAGAAGGCTGGCTCAAGGGAAAAATTCAGTTTAGCAGAAAAATGCAGGCATGTTGTGTTTTTGGAGCACCCTAGCTGTGACAGTGAGTGTAGATTGGTGCTGGGCCCAGGAATGTGTGGAGAACAGTGAGCCTCTGGGTTCCAGAGTGTTACTATGGTGTCCAGGCTCCTCCCAACACCAGAACAGAGCCTGCTGCTGCTGGGGACATCTTTCCCATCATGGCGCTGACCCCTGCCTTTCTCCGGTCATCCCTTGGAAAGGCCTAAAACCCCATTTTGCACACCGCATTCTTTTCGATCCTATGTCAGTGTGACTCAACTCGAGCTCCCCACTCCTCCTTCAACACAGCGGCTCAGATGTTACCAAAAGAAGCCACGATTGAAAGAATTATGGAGGAGCTCGCAGTTATGTTTCCAGGGCTAATTATTACAACTGTCCAGTAATGTGTATTATATGTGTACTGAAAACATTTTGTTAATTTCATCAATAGCATTTCACCGCTTTGAGGTGACATCATTTACTTAATCAATTGACTCTAGCTTTGCCACATGGAAAATGCGTAATTAACACCTCTTTGTAATCAGAAACACCACATCCACTTCTACAAGTGAGGCAGTGAAGGCCTTGGGACAGGGATGGATAAAAGTTCTCGATTTCATTAATAGTAATTTATTTCCCACTCGGAAATGTGGATATAGGGACAGTCTCTGTTCACTTCACCAATCATCATATTTCTTGCATATGTTAAATAACCCACGGCGCATTATAAAATAACACCACAGTGAGACATTGATATTTGTACTCTGAATGCAGTTATTTTTGTTTAAAGAACCAAGTACTGGGTAGAAATGGGAAAGTCTCTAATATTTAAAACTTGACTTACGGATGCCATATTGTCTTCAGGAAACCAAACGTTCTCTCCTGCTTTTTGGGTTTCCTGGTTTTCATTCAGTTTTGGGATTTGTTGTTTGGTTTTTGGTTGTTGATGGTGGTGATCGTTTGGCTTTGTTTTTTGGTTTTGTTTGTCTGTTTTAATTTTTGAGACAGAGTCTCCCATGCAGTCCAGGCTGCCAGGCTGGCGTTGAACTCCTGATTTTCCCGCCTCAGCCACCGAGTGTGCTTTCAGGCGTGTGTGACCACGCTTGACTCTTTTGTAAAATGATGTATATTTTTCATATTGGTTTGAAATGTTCCTTTATCAGTTACTAGGGAGATCCATTTCTTGGCTTTTTCTTTCTCTTTTTTTTTTTCCTTTTGATTAAATAGCAGCCAACAAAGAAATATCAAAATGGATGAGAAGCTAGTCCGAAAGAAGGGTTCAGTGATATGGGGCCCCGAGAGGAGGGACAAAAAGGTAATAGGAAAGCCGGGCGTGGTGGTGCACACCTTTAATCCCAGCACTCGGGAGGCTGAGGTAGGAAGATCACCATGAGTTCAAGGCCACCCTGTGACTACAGAGTGAATTCCAGGTCAGCCTGGGCTAGAGTGAGACCCTACCTCAAAAAACCAATTTAAAAAAAAGGTAATAGGAAGAGATTATAATCAAATTACAGTATGTTTATATATGACAGTTCGCAATAAGAAGTTTTATTTTTTGATACAACCAATGTCTTCCCAGCCCCTCAGATCCCTGGCAAACACCACATTTCTTAGGTTTTCATTCTATTGATGTATCAGGTGTGTTTTTTTTTTTTGCTGGAATATATCACTTTGCTATGTTTTATTTATTATAATTTTATGAAGAATTTTCTTATCCTGTAGATCAACTTCCCTTTGTAATGTTACCTTTTTCTACTCTCTTTGGTTTGACTATTTCTTTCAGATGAGATTTCATATCATTGTATCTATTTTTCTCCTTCCCCCCTTGGTATGACAAGAATTTGAGAAGAATTAAATACTATATTGACCCTTCCAACTTAGAAACATGGTGTAGCTCTCCATTAACCCAAGTTTTATTAATTGGTTTTCACTTAAATTTTGCAATTTTCTTCATATAAGTTCCGAACCAGTATGGTAAAGTTTATTTGTAGGTGCATATGAGACTTTACTGTAAAGGTAATATTTAAATAACTGTCATACTTACATATTAATGTGTAAAAGCATCATATATCTACATACCATTCACCACAGTAAATATAAAATGAATTGTTTACTTGAAAAAAGGGTATTAGAAGAAAACAAATGAAATGGTATTTATAAAATGCAAAATCTAAAAAAAAAAGTTAATTCCCTATGGAAAAGTACCATCCATAAAATTAAAATATTTAAATTGCAAGTTGCCTAGTGTTTTTAGGGTAGAAAGGTTTACTCAAGTTAGCAACATAAAGATGGGGGAAAAAAAAGATAAACTACAAGGAAGAGGGAGAAACCCCAGTGGACATTTGAAAAATAACAATCTTAGTCATAAGAAAATATCAATTAAAATCACAATGAAAACCAAGAAAGGAGCAATTGTGCAATGGAGGAGCCTGGGCCTGGGGGAGACAATCAACAGCTATTAAATTCGGCCAAATATTCCACTCAGTGAGGGGGAACCCTTGATTGGAACCGGGGATTTAGGGTGATAAGCACCGGGTCCCATACTCGTAGGCTCCCAAGAAAAGATGCACTATGCGAGTGACTGCCGGGGTGGTTTTTGAAAATAGAAGCTAGGTACTCCAGATTGTTGTATATTTGTTAACCGATACTGATCTCATTCTCCGATGGAGATTGTGTTTGTATTTTTCAGGATACAGCGAGGGAGCTGTGGCCCATATAACCCTACCACCCGACAGCAGGCAAAAAGCTGAGATCATGGCAAGAGATGAGCCACCACAGTCATACGGGGGAGGAACCATATGGAACCCCACAGAGAATGATTGGATGAACAAGGGACCCATAGCCACAGCCATTCAATCAACACAGGATAAACCAGTGAGACAGAAACCAATGAATCTTGACACAAAGACCCCTAAGCTCACAACACCAAAGCAGCCTCAATACTCACCCACCACGACTCAGGGAACTGAGCAGAAGGAGGGGCGGAATAATTGTGAGAGCCATGGTGGGGGAGAATATCAGAGACCTGGCACCCTTCAGTAACAACACTCTTGGGTCATGAGAACCCGGCTGAAGACTGGGCTCTCCATGGTCCCCTACCACAAAGACTGATCAGACGGCCCACGGAGGAGGATCTCCAGCTGACTGGGGATGGGGAAGGGGGGCAATGGGGAATTGGGGATAACAGCTCATGGTTGGCCCACTAAACAATGTAACTCATTATGGACAATAAAGAAAAAATAAAATAAAATAAATCACAATGAACAATTATTTGTCTTCCATCATCTTGCCATTTTCTAGCATATGGCTGGGTGTGGGACTGTGGCTATGTATGGTGTGGATTAAGTGTGTGTGGTGGGGGAGGGGCCTACGTGTGCCGCGGAGTACGTGTGGGATCTGAGGACCTTGGCGTGTGTGTCCTTTCCCTCCTACGCTGCTCCAGACAGGGACTCTTGGTGGTGATTTTAGTGCAGCAGGCAGGGATTCTCCTGGCTCCACCATTCAGTGTAAGCACTGGCATTACAGATGCAGGTACCACTGTGTCTAGCTTTATGTTTGGCTTCCTGGCTCCACCATTCATTGCCTAGCTTTTTTTTTATTGTGCATAATGAGTTACATTATTTAGTGGGCAATCAGTGAGTTGTTATCCCCAATTCCCCCATGCCCCCCCTCCCCATCCCCAGTCAGCTGGATATCCTCCTCCTTGGGTCATCTGGATCAGTCCTTGTGACAGGGGACCATGGATCAGCCTGGTTCTCCTGGCCCAAGTGTGTTGTTACTGAGGGGTGCCATGCCTTTGGATAGTCTCCCCCACCACGGCTCTCACAATCTTTCCGCCCCCTCTTCGGCTCAGTTCCCTGAGTCATGATGGGTGAGTATTAAGGCTGCTTTAATGTTGTGAGCTTAGGGGTCCTTGTGTCGAAAATTGTTGGTTTCTGTCACCCTGGCTTATCCTGTGTTGATTGAATGGCTGTGGCTGTGGGTCCCTTGTTCATCCCGTCATTCTCTGCGGAGTTCCATATGGATCCTCCAGGATATGACTGTGGTGGCTCCTCTCTTGCCAGGATCTCAGCTATCGTCATTGCCTAGCTTTATATGAGTCCTCTCTGCTCTCCCCTCCCCTGCCCCCATATTGCTGTAAGCACATTGATATTACAGATTCATGTACCTCTGTGTCTCTACTTTGATGTGAATTTTTCTGGCTCCACCCTTCATGGCTCCAGCTCACATTGGCATAACAGATCTGGGTACCACTGCAAGCCTAGCTTTCTGTGAGTTCTCCTGGCTCTCCTCCCCCCATAATACCAAGCCCATTGGTATTACAGATGCATGTATCACTTTGTGTCTAGCCTTAGGTGAGTTCTAGGGATTTGAACTAGGGCCTGCAGGCTTTTTTTAACCATGTAACCATCTCCGTCTACTCTCCAGAGTTTTTCAGCCGCTGAGCCATCCCTCCAGCCTCCCAGAGATGCCTTATAAACCCATATTGTAATCAGTGTTAGGGAAAGGCTTGAAGAACAGACAGTCCTACACAGTGCTTGAGATTATAGACACACTCTCATTTTGAAGGACAAATTGTCTCATTTAGCAAAATGTCAATTGTGCCTGCACTTGGACCTACCAATTCCACTTTCAAGAATTGTAATTATAAATTATCCCAAATGTTACAGAAAGGTTTATGGCAGCACTGTTTGTGTACACATTGTTGTATGAGAAAAGGAAAAACAAACTCGTCTATGCCAAGAGAGGAAGCGATACTGAATTCTCAACAGGAGAGTGAGTCAAAAGCGAGAATGTAGCTCTGGGAGAACCACTGCAACAAAATGGGAGAGAGAGAGAGAGAGAGAGTGAGAGAGAGAGAGAGAATAGTAATTATTGAGCATGAGAGAGGGGAATGAGATTTTAGATATTAAACCATCTTTGCATTGCTGAAATAACTCTTATCCTGACAAGTATTATTTCTTCACTGGATTAAATTTACTAGTATTTTATTTAGGAAAACTTTGTGCCTGCTCTAAAAAGAAGGATTTAAGATAATTTTTTGAACTTGCTTTAACATAAAATCATGATGATGTATTCATGTTGTTGAATTTTCCTTTGATAGTTTTTGTTGCACTTCAGCCTTCTTTAGACTTACTTTGTTTGCTTCCTTGATTGATTTGAGAGGAGAGGAGACCCAGGCTCAGCTAAGACAGACACCCAAGTAACTGTCCTGCATCTCTTGCAGCTAAGTGACGAAGCTCAAGCAGGAAACTTCCAAGTTGGTGGGAACTCCTGGAAAGACTCCTTAAAGGAAACCAAGGCATCTCGTTCCTGCTCTTCCCTTCTCTCCTGCTTGAAGGGGAATGCAGTGGCCGGCCTCCAGCACCTTTGATGACAAAGTAACCTTGGAAGAGACAGCAAGCAGGCAGAAGGAGCCTGATTCTGTGGAGACCGCAGAGGTGTGTATGTCTCAGTGCTTAAGTGTGAACATGCTGTTGAATCTTTATCTGCTTTACTAAACGATCTCTCATGTTTTATAGGAGCTGGAATTTTATTGAGCATACCTTCTTGCCCCACTTTAATTTTATTTCTTTGAGTAATCTCTTAATTAACAATCTTTGGTAAAATTACTGAGCTAATTATAATTCCACTGACCATACCATTATCTAGCGAATGTATGTATTTTGAATAGCACTCTATCAATTGTCTACTAAAGTAAAGAGTGCTTAGATATTTTTAATTCTCTAGAAACCTCCCTGTGGGAAGGATAATTTGTCTGGTCTTTGTCTAGGGTTGCTGGTGAGCTGTTTCAATAAGATTTCTAGGATTTCCTGATGATAGGAGTCTCTCTCTTATGCTAATGAGGTCACCCAGAGTGGACCAAGACATACCCTTAGGGTGTACCAGGAAGACTGGCCACGGGATTCCAGGCCAGACCTCCAGAAAAGGGAGGAGGGGAGATAGTTTAGTCACCTGGCCAGTGGTTGCATCTTGCCATTTCTCTGGAATGAGGGCCCAAGGAAAGCCTGAGCTCAGCAGAGCTGGGACAGTGAGGGTCCTGGCTCTCTGGATGGGGCATGAACGCTCCCCTCCCCTCCCAGGCCCTCCGGTACATATCCTTTGTATGGAACTATAATCACAACGCAGGACTTGCCTGCGTTCTCTGTCCTTCTCGTGAACTATTATAAGAACCTCTCTGATGAGTAAGTGTGGGCAGTCCAGGGAACTCCACTTGCTCTTGGCATACAGACTTCAGTTGTTTCTGTAGAGCTTCTGATACTAAAACAAATGAACAAAAACCGTCTAACCTGCCTAGAAAGTGGATGTGTGAGGGAGCGAGTGGTGCACTGCTGGTCCTCGATGGAGATGGAGAAGAGGTAGAAGTTGCTCCAGATGTCCGTTATCCATGACTAACAGATCAGCCCAGTCCTGGGCTTCCTGAGGAAGAAAGATGACGACAAGGCCAGAGCCGGGAGCCAGGGAGGAAGAGCAAACGGGGTGCTCTTGGAAACCACCAGTAGTGTGTGTCAGCACAGGGGCTCCCCTGGGAATTCAGACCAGGACCCTTCTGAGGTCCAGGCATCCAGAAGAAGGATGGCAGGTGAAGCCCAGGGAAACGGGATGTTATCATAAAAGGAGTGAAAGCACCAGGGCTTCTTTCCATCTGAGCTTCTATTCTCACAACCTCAGTTACTTGAGCTCCACTGAATGGCATTCCTCTTGTGGATAACTACAGGACCATGATGATCCCAGTGTTATTTTATGAGATTCTAAAAAGCTGACAATTGACTGAATGGCCAATTCTTTCCCCATTCCTTATCAGCTCTCAAGATTGCAAGTTTCTAAGTCAAATCTCTGTTGACCTGTAGGAATTGATTACAGACCACCCCGCCTCACTGCCAGCTGAAGAACACCATGTAAGGACCTGAGCCTGAAGTCCACCTAGAGTGAGGGCTGCGAGCAAGAAATGGTGTGTGCTGGGGCTGGAGAGATGGCTTGGCCGTTAAAGGTGCTTGTTTGCAAAGCCCAACAGCCTGGGTTCAATTCCCCAGTTCCCATGTAAAGCCAGAGACACAAAGTGACACACGCATCTGGAGTTCCTTCCTTTGCAGCGGTAGATGGCCTTGGTGTGCCCATACTGGTTTTCTCTCTTCCTTTCCTTCTCTCCTCTTTCTCACTTCCTTGCTTTCTATTTATATCTCTCTCAAATAGATATGTAAGTATATAAATATCTATTAAAAAAAGACACGGTGTGTGCTGGTTGCCGTCAGCGGTTAAGTCATCTCTTCCCACCCCCTCTCTCTCTGTTTCTCTCTTTCACAGTCTCCTGAATTTCCTTACACAAGGTCCTTTGAGTCCTGGCTATCTGAAATCATTATTATTCACAAAAGGTTCTCATCGCCACTCTTAGCATAGTGAGCACACTGAGGGCAAATCCCAGAGCTAAGTGTCCTTTTAGGTAATTCCCGATGTCTCCTTTGAGGTGAGGGATCCAAGCTGTTTACTACCAACGTGGAAAGGAAGCCTTTGGCCGTCTCACCATAAGTCTGTGTCGGCTACAATTCCGTGGGTCAACATATCTCTAACACAGAGTCAGAACGGCAGTCAGGTCGCTTCAAAGGGACCAAACATCCGCATTAAGTGATGGCTTCCTCCCTCTTTCAACCTCTTCTATTGCCTGTCTTTTCTATATTAAATATGCGAATGCATTTCAGAGTGAAAACTGAATCAATGGAGGAATTTATGTTGTTAGCTCATATTATTATTTTATTTGTATAGTTAGTGAAAGATGGCTCAGAGTGGGACCTTTGTTGGCATATCTCAAGATAAATAAATCCCTAGTGACTTTATTCTCCACTTGTCCATTCCAGCTGGACATAGTTCCACAAGGTCTCCCAAGGTCACGGAGATCTGGACAGTTGGGTTCACCATGGTTTCATCACACGGGATGCCTTTCTGCTGCCCCTCCCTTCCAGATACCTCGCCATTCTTAAAGCCCTGCTTCAAGCCCCTTCCCTGTGAAAACGATCCCTCTGCCGCAAGCTCCATGGCTCGGGTCCTTCCCTGAACTCTTGCTCACCCAGTGTGTCTCTGGATAGTTCCTAATCATTTCATGCTTGCTTGTGCTGTCTCCCCGAGTGGGTCGTTAACTGTCTGGTGTCTATCCCTTCCAAATCCTGGCACACTGTTCCACTTCCTTTCCTGCCCTAAAATTCTTGCCAACTTACTGGTTGGTTCAGGGAACATGGTACACAGTTGGGAGTGGGGCAAGAACTGAAAGCAGTTGGCAGATTTCAGAGCTGGTCAAATAGAGATGAAATTAAACGTATAGGTTTGTTTCAAAATGAAGGTAGTTCTTGGCTCTGGACTTGGTTTCTTCCATAGAACGTCTGGTTTCCGGGTGTGACTGTTTACTTGGCTTTCCTGGGATGTGACTTTGAGGAGATGGATGAGGGTGTGCGCTCACCCCACTGCACGGCTACTGAGTTTCTATGTCGTCAATGTATATTGTATGTCTACACGATTCCCAGGAGAAGCAGGAGGTGCCTGGAGTTATGCCCCCGCCTCCGCCTGCCATCCCATGCTGTGCCCTATGGGAAGCCTCTGATTCCTACACTTGGAGCCGGGACAATGCAACTTAATCAGACTGACAGGAAACAGACAGCAATTACAGTGCGTTGCTCCAGCTGCTGGGTTCCACTTCACTGAAAGAAGAGTTATCTCAATCCGAATGTACATCCCTTTTTCATGTTTCATTTAACCTCTGCCGTATTATTAAACACATCAAAATATAATGACACTCGTTAAAGAAGAAAAAGAGGACAGTTGGGATGTTTTGGACTGGATCGCCAGGATTTGGAACTTAACGGTATCATTTTTGCTTCTCTCCCACATCTCCCCCTGGTGAATAACTAATTCAGTATAGAGGTATTTAAATGGCAAGTTGGGAAAGGACTCTTTAAGCACCGACATCAACACTGAGTTCCACAACAATGAAATGTCCCTCAATCACTTGTCTGTATTCGCTGGGAGCATTTCTCTCTTCAAAAACACGCTTTTGCAATGTGTCAAAACAGCTAGTTTACCCATTAACGTAGTGCACACACACGTTTTAATGGCAGCTCAACGAAATCCCCCAGGAATGAATTGGTGATGGGACTCAGGGAAACCTCTGGAACTTGAACTAGCAGGTGTCTCACCTGCCGGTCCAAGCCAAGAGCAGCCAGAGTCCATCAGATGGCCGACCCTGCTGACCTGAGTTTCGGGGCTGTTAAACCATTCATTTCTGCCCACACACTAGGCTGGGCCTGTCACCTGGGCCTTTGTCTTCTGGTTTTGGTTGTCACCTCTCCACCTTGACTATCAGACCCTCTGTCTTTCTTTGGGTCTCTGTTTTATAATCGCACCTGAGGTACTTAGTAAACCTCCCTAAATATGAAATGTCCAGCAGATATGAACTGTGGCTTTCAAATCCAGAGGGCCTAAGTTTCCAGAGAAATAATGAGAAGTGCATAGGAACTTCCACTTGACCACTTGGAAGAATGAACACTGAAACAGCGCCTGACATTGGGAGCTTATATGCGTTGGTGAAATGGATAAAACAGGTAGGAAGATTCATTTTAAAATGAAGATTTTTTTGCTCAGGCAGAAAAGCACCAGCGTCCTATTTAAAGAGTAATTTGTAGGGCTGGAGAGGTGGCTCAGCGGTTAAGGCACTTGCTTCCAGTGCCTAAGGCCCTAGGTTCAATTCCCCAGGACCCATGGAAGCCAGACCCACATGGTGGTGGCCCTGGTGCATTCTCTCTCTCTCTCTCTCTCTCTCTCTCTCTCTCTCTCTCTCTCTCTCTCTCTCTCTCTCTCTATCTCTATCTCTCTGCTTGAAAATGAATAAATAAAATATTTTTAAAAATAAAAAAAGAGTAATTTGTAAATTATTTAAAAGTTATCTAGGGGGCTGAAGAAATGGCTCAGCAGTTAAAGGCCCTTGCTTGTAAAGCCTGACAGCCAGGATTCAATTCCTCAGTACCCATGTGTGATAGGTTGAGTAGATGTCCCCCGATAGAATTTATTATAATTGTAAACTGTCTCCAGCTCTCTGGCTGGAGGGGGTGTCACTTTGGCCTGGCCTCCTGGGGCCTGGCCCTGAGGTATTTCCAACTGGATGCAAAATACTAGGGAGACATATGCAAAGCAGCAGCCAGAACCCCAGGTCTGGCAGTTTTGCATTTTGTGAATTACAATGTTACAGTGTGCTTGCTTAAGGCGCTGGTGGTGGGTTTCTATCTCTGCTTGCTTCTGTGAAAGGGAGCCAGCCCTTTTCCTTAACTTCCCCTGGGTCTGTTACTTCAATAAAAACTTTCCTCCCCAAAATTGTGCCTGGTTTGGAGATTCATCCCAGCTGCGAGTGGCTGACTACGACACCATATAAAGCCAGATGCACAAAGCGGCATATACATCTGGAGTTCATTTGCAGTGGCAGGAAGCCCTGGAATGCCCATATTCACTCCTCCTCTGTCTGTCTGTCTCTTTCTCCCTCCCTTTCTCTCTCAAATAAATAAATAAAAATGGAAAACAAAGTTAAAGTTATCTAGTCAAAATACTATAGGCATGTCCATTATCAATAGCAAACAAAGGTTGCAGTGACCGGGAAGATGAGGAGAGGCAAGACAGAGCAGCTGTTCCCAAGGAGTCAACACCGACTCACGGAATCAAAACAAACGGAAGGAGATAAGCCAGAGCCAAACACAGTCTCATCAAAACGTGGAAGGACCGCAGGGTGACATCACAGTGCATAATGCTGATAGCTGAGGAACAAGAAAGGGCTGAGACCCCCGTGGACCACTTCAAGATAGAAGCAGGCTAAGGTCCATCCAGCGAGCACCTACACCAGCCCCCCATTGCCTGTCACCAGCATCCATTCCAAGGGTTGTTCATAGGTTAATATTAATCTGGGTAAAAGCTCCTGGTTTGTCTCTGTGCTCATGCCAGGACCACAACAACCAACCATGAGGGACAGAAGAAATGTCACCGAGTGCACAACAGAACATCACTGCTTGGAGCAATGCTGGCCGCACACCCAGCAGAGGACTGGAGTCTTACCTCCAGCCCAGGCATCACTGGCTCTACCACATCCTGGGGTCTCCGCCACAACTTAGGGTTCACTGTCACAGCCTCATGGAGTGGCCCCTTGCTGCCTCCTTGTAGAGACTCAGACCCTACATTGACCACACTGCCTGGTCTGCTGAGGCTGTTGGAGAGATGCTCTGTGCCAGCCCCCATCTCCAGCCTTCCATTTCCACGTGGGATGAAGCGTGGCACCCTGGGGCCACGGCTGAAGGGGGTCTCTGTAGGCCTTCTGGGCTTCCTTTGGCAAGACATCTCCCTTGGTGTCTAAGAAGGGAATCCCCTGGCTTAGGCTTCCTCGGGACACCTTTTCAATTATTTGAGTGTAGTGATGGAGGCTTCTCTTCAATGGTGCCCATTTCTTTAGCAATTACATCTGCTTTCTTGGAACCAGTCTGAATGGTTCCTGTCTTGAGATTGGCTCCACCTAACAATTTAGTCCATTAACTTCAAGTTCAGGATCATTCAGGCTCTCAGAACATTGGCAGAAATCAGACAACTTCGACCAGCCCTGTTCCTGTGTTCCCCTCTGAAACCTTTACTGGCCTGAGCATCCAAATTGTCCAAGCTCCCACCAACACAGCCCATTAAGCTTTATTGATGTTATTATTCAAGGGTTTTCTAGCCCAAAGTTTCAAACACTTCCACATTCATCGTGGACACCAGAGCACAGACGTAAGAATTAAGAATATAGAATTACAGCATAACAGCCTAAAATTAACTGCAGTGCCCACTGTACTCTGTAGGAAGGTCAGAGTCATTTCCTGTGGCCCTTGTAGCTCGAGCACTGGGCTAACTGGTAATCATCACCACCTGAGTGAGTGACTTATCTCTCCAGGAAGTTGTGCATCACAGTAAACAGGGATCTCTGTGGCTCTCACATATTTTTACTGTATACAATACATATACAAAATGCACGCTCTTCATGTGCTTAAGCTATTGATAAGGCTATTAGCAGTTATATTTGGAATAGTTAGACACTATAAGCAGGTTTCCGGCTCTGTGTCAGCATGCCCCCACGCGCCCCAGCCCCATGTTGTTCAAAGTTAACTATAAATTCAAAATTCCATTTTGAAAACAAGCTTAATCGACCAGTGAAACAATGGAACTATACCATATCTGCTCCTCCCAGCTCTTCCCCTAGGGAATCTTCTCTCCTCTCTCCCCTTGGCATCTAGAGCCAAGCTACCTTCGCTTCTCAACAAGAGTGTCTCCTTTGGCAAACCTGTGCCCTCTGTTCAGCACACCCATCATTACCCTGCAAATGGGCCCTTCTCCCAAGGTCATGTGCTAAACCCACAGGGGAGGAGCGCCTTGGACACGTGACGCAAAACAATCTTGAGGAGGAGGACCTCGGACATGGCTCAGTGGGTACCATGTCCACACTCCACGTCAAAACTTTACACCACGCAAAAAAAGACACCATAACAAAAGGCTACGGGTGACATGGAGAAACTGGAACCCTCGCTCACGAAGGGAGGAAATAAATATAAACTGGAATATACAGCATGGAACACAGTTTAGGTTTCTCCATATTGGACCCAGAAACTTCATTCTGAGTTTTCTACCCATGACAACTGAAAATCAACATTGATACATATATTTATGCGTGAATTTTCATACAGCTCAGTGACGTGGCATTTTATTCAAAAGTATATCTTGGCTATTTTTGTTTGCCGATTAATTAATCTTTTCAAATAGATCTCAAGAATGTGTTTGCATAGTTCTACTTGAATTTTAGCCATTAAGACTATTTCAAATGTTTTGATCTAGCACACAGAGGACAATAGATGTGTGATTGAGGAGATAGATAGATAGATAGATAGATAGATAGATAGATAGATAGATAGATCTACTTTTGTGTGTGTGTGTGTGTGTGTTTTCTTCAGTTAAGGAAGAAAATCTAGGTAAGTTCCTACCAGTGAGATTTCTAGATCTTCTCAGTGTTGATCATATTTCTGAGCTTCATTTTAGAAAATGTTTCCTTCATTAAATTAAATCTATCGACACCATCCCTAGCTCTGATAGAAACTACCTTCCCTCCCTCCTTCTCTACCTCTCTCCTGCCCTCTTTCCCTCCTCCCTGGCTCCCTCCCTCCCCCAGCATCAGTTCTGAGCATCAGCATCTCGTTTGCTGGACTCTCACAAAGGTCTGTTGTTACTTCTTGTATTGGCATTTATGTGATTACTATTAAGGTGGAATATCGTACCCATATATTTCAGCACTTGATATTTCCCCTTTTGTCAGTTACTTGTCTATATCATTTACCATTTTTCTCATCAGCATGTTTGTCATTTAGCTATAATCCTAAGCAAGTTCTTTCGTATATTATAAGACATAATCATAAGTTGGGACTTTAGCCCTTTGTTGGGCATGTGGAAAATGGCTCTTCTCCCATACATGGCTTTAAAAGTTTAATGACAATAGATGTCACCTATCAGCCTAGGTGAGTCAGTCTCAGTGTTGGACCCAACAAGCGAGGAAGAATGGAACCGACTTTCTTGGCAGCCGAGAGCCTTGTCCACATAGAGCTCATTTCCCATGAAGCCGTAACACTGCGCCAAGTCAAGGAGAGAAGAGTGGTTTGACCAGGTGACGTTTACAACACTCCCAACCCGAGAGTGGAGGAGTTTGTGAGAGAGACAAATATTTAACTGGGTGACAGCAAGCTACTGCACCTGTGATAACAAAAGAATTGATTCTTAGAAGAAGGGAGGAAGCGGGGGAAGAGAGGAGGCAGAGGAAAGGAGGAGAAGGAAGAGACTTGAGGATCAAAGTACAGAGGGGTGTGTACATGTGTTTCTATGATGAATATGCGTGCGCACATGTATGTATGTATGCGTACATATGTGAAGGAGGGTATACCAAGGACAGAGTCCAGGCATGACTCAATGACTGTATTTCTGTATGCTGTGATTTATTTTCAATGAACGATAGGTGGAGGGTAGAAATGAAATGGGAAAGGATCCAGTTGAAGGAAAATGGAAGGAAGAGGATCAGACCTGAAGACAGCCAGCCAAACAAGCAGCCGACAGTGACGCCTTGTCTCTTCGCCTATCATCTACATGTTTGCCTTGTGAGTCACCGGGATCGTTGCTTCAGCTCTGCTCTCTGCAGGCGTGTGTTGCAATGAGGCAGCTATTACAGTGAAAATAAGGTTATTCATGGTCATCGTTAATACAGCGGGCAGAGGCCCCACTAGGTGGGGATTGCTTTCCTCGGTGCCATCAAACAGGTATGGTTAATCCCACTTTACTGAAAAGGAACTCAGGTACAGAAAAGTGAAGTGAATCTCTCGAGCCCTCACAGCTTATGGGAAGAGAGTCAAGATTTAAATTCAAGGAACGTGGTTCCAGAATCCACCATCCTTTCACTGGCTCCATTCAGTCCCTAACCAGGTGACACGAAGCTTCTGAGGCCATGGCAGGTCTGACTGCCAAGTTCCTATTCCTACCGAGAAGCAGTAGAACCAAGGACAGTGGTGCAGATGGAGTAATTTTGAGGTATGAAATGTGGAAAGTCAGAGTCACACTGACGACCGTGTACTTGCATGAGGTATAAATCCCATAGAAAGTTGAGGTATAGAGATTCCCAAGGACAGTTCAACCCAGGCCTCCTAGAAAAGCTGACCACCGAATGAATACCAGGCAAAGAACTCCAGGGTTGAACTGGAAGTGTCCCCCCCCCCAGTCCTCACCCCTTGGAGAGCTTCCAGGCTGATAAAGCCACTTGCTCCTGAAGGCTGTCCTTATCCTCCACACAGACCCTCAGCTCTGGCATGGTGGCCAGAGGTGACAGGGCAGGTGTGAGGGGTTGCAGCTCCTGATAAAGCTCTGTGGTTTTGTTTGTCCTGCTTTGAGGGGATATGGGCCACAGAGATAAAGTGCCAGAAAAACAAACCGTAGGTGGGCTTAAAACACTCCTACTGCCTGGGTGGGTGGGGTGACATTGGGACCGACCTGCTACCGTATTTGCTCAAGCTTATCTCCGCAGAGGCTTTTCCAGAGCCACCCAGGGCCAGGCGTGAAAACTCAGGGCTTTGGAGCGAGACCACAGGAGAAAGTCCTCCCTGATCTCAAAGCGCTGTGCTGGGACATCCAGTGAAGCTGCACAGAGGATTAGGAAGGGACTCGCTTCCTGTGCAAAGACCAGTCCCCATAGAAGAAACCTCCGACCATGCTTTCAACTAACTGAACCATGTAGACTGTCACTAGCGAGGCTCCCTGGGGACACCAAGGCAGGGTGGCTCATCCGGACACGATGCAGTGAGGAGGGGTTGACTTTGCAGAGTTTAAGAGAATAAGATAGTTCTCATGTGTTGATAGCAAAATATATATTCTCTAAACTTCATTAGAACTTCTTTAAAGAAAAATCCTGGTGTGAAATGTAATACGATCTCATTTGTGTTGAAGGAAGGCATGTACAAAATTCTAGAATCCTATGTAACGAGGATCTGTGAAGAGCATCTGTGATGCTTCCAGGAAGTGACCTGAGTTCTGAGAAAGAAGGAAGGCAGATTTTCACTCCATAAATTTCATGCTATTGAGTTTTGCCACATATATCTATGACCTTATAATTTTTCTTTATTGTCCATAATGAGTTACATTGTTTAATGGGCCAACAATGAGTTGTTATCCCCAATTCCTCATTTCCCCCCCATCCCCAGTCAGCTGGACATCCTCCTCTGTGGGCAGTCTGGATCAGTCTTTGTGGTAGGGGACCCTGGATAGCCTAGTACTCAGCCCGGTCCTCCTGGCCCAAGTGTGTTGTTACTGAGGGGTGCCATGCCTCTGGACCGTCTCCCCCACCACGGC
This sequence comes from Zapus hudsonius, assembly GCA_004024765.1. Taxonomy (NCBI): domain Eukaryota; kingdom Metazoa; phylum Chordata; class Mammalia; order Rodentia; family Dipodidae; genus Zapus; species Zapus hudsonius. The sequence goes on along the minus strand of PVHP010033222.1, from coordinate 1,594 downwards.
TCTCACAGTCTTTCCGCCCCCTCTTCCGCTCAGTTCCCTGAGTCATGGTGGGTGAGTATTAAGGCTGCTTTAATGTTGTGAGTATAACCTTATAATTTTCAATTAAATTATTTTTACTATTTTTACATGTACATGTATGCATGGTACACGTGTGTGTGTACACATGTTCACTATGCATGTGGCTACACAGGTGGGTGAAGACGTGTGTGCCTGTGCATGTACGCATGGTACACGTGTGCACATGTGTTCACTGGGGGTACACACGTGTGTGCAGGTATGTGTGTGTGTCTCTGTGCTAGTCTGCACTCATGTTCTGAACGCTTGGTCCCCAGCTGGTGACAAGTTGGCATAAGGAGGAGGTGTGTTGCTGGGAGCGAACCTTGAGGTTTATTAACCCTCGCTTCCCAGTGTTGGTTCTGCTCCCTCTCCTGCTGCTGCTGCCCACCTGCTGTGGCAGAGCTGATGTCCAGCCTCTGCTCATGCCATGCTGTCCCTGCCATCATGGAGCTTCCCCTCCAGTCTGTAAACCGAAATCAACCCTTTCCTCTCATCAGCTGCTTCTGGTCAGGTGCTTTTTCCTAACAACAAGAAGGTAGCTACAGCGGTTTCTAATGATTAAGAGGCACCAAGTGTTCCACCCATTGGTGGAAAAAAGCAAGTGAGCGAGCAAGCAAGCGAGAAAGCAAGAGAGAGAGAGAGAGAGAGAGAGAGAGAGAGAGAGAGAGAGAGAGAGAAAGAAAGAAAGAAAGAAAGAAAGAAAGAAAGAAAGAAAGAAAGAAAGAAAGAAAGAAAGAGAAAGAAAGAAAGAAAGACGGACAGACAGAAAGAAGAAAGAAAGAGAGAGAGAAAGAAAGACAGACAGAAAGAAGAAAGAAAGAAAGAGAAAGAGAAAGAAAGACAGACAGAAGAAAGAAAGACAGAAGAAAGAAAGAAAGAAAGACAGAAGAAAGAAAGAAAGAAGAAAGAAAGAAAGAAAGAAGAAAGAAAGAAAGAAAGAAAGAAAGAAAGAAAGAAAGAAAGAAAGAAAGAAAGAAAGAAAGAAAGAAAGAAAGAAAGAATATGAGAATATTCTTCTCAGCCGGAAGGTCGAGTCCACATTTAGAAAAGAAACGCTGGGGGCAGGAACCACCTTCTTCCTTAGCTTCCCAGCCATTGCGTCAGGACCAGGGACCAACCGTGAGCTCCTCACAGGCTGAGAGGAGAGGAAGGAGGCATCACGCCGCCCTCCCATCTTCCAGGGTTACATTGGTCACTTTGCGATCCAGTGACAGCGAGCAAGCAGATCCATGCTTCTCCTGCCAGGCCTGTCCCCAGCCGCTTTGCTACGAGTAACCATGTCTCAGATCTCCGTGGTCACCACTGACTCTGGACTGTGAGGGCTTCTCTGCAGTAAAGAACTCCTTTACCTTCTCATCAGCATCATGTCAAGGCGCAGAGGTGGCTGCAAGAATGTGCACGTTCATATTTCCTTCTATTTATACAGGGCGGAAGTCGTCCTTTTAGAGGAAACACCATTGTTACACGCAAACCCCAAACAATTGAACACAACCTAAACCTAACGTTCCCGAAGCCATCGCGGCTCTTTACACATTTG
>PVHP010033221.1:0-19785 GCA_004024765.1 Zapus hudsonius | reverse complement strand
GGGGCTTAGGTTTGGTCTGGGGCGGGACTCGCGGCTGGAGGGCGGGGCTGAAGGCGGGCCTCGGGCCAGTCGGCTTGCACGTTCGGCCTGGTTCTCCCCGCAGGAGGCAGTTTCGAGTGGGCGGAGGATTTCCCCCTCCTCCCCCCGCCCGGGCCCCCCCTGTGCTTCTCCCGCTTCTCCGTCTCGCCTGCGCTGGAGACCCCGGGGCCTCCCTCCCGGGCACCAGACGCCCGGTCCGCAGGTATGAACGATGCTGCCCTCACCTGACCCCTCACAGATTGCCTCATTCACCTTCCTCCGAGTCATCCTCCTCCTGGCTCAGACCTCAGTTTCCCCTCCTGTAAGGATCCCCCTCCATGCTCTCAAAGCTGGCAGAGGACGTGGCAGGGCGCAATGCCACATTGCCACCCGCTGGGTCCTCGCTGCAATCCCCGCAGCGTGGACTCCGCTCTTTTCCCCATTGACAAGAGAACCGGAGCTGGGAGGCTCTCTGCTGCCCTCTGCCGCCCACCTTGCGAACACCAGGATGCGGGGCTGGCCAGGGTTTATGCCCCAAACCTCCCTGGCTTCCAGGGGTTGTGTGACCCCCAATAAGCCTCTGTCTCAGCTTCGGGGACTTGAAGGGCTGGTGAAGAGGGAGAGAAGAACCTGTACAAGAGCCACGGGCAGGCCGGATAGCCTGGGGTTCCTAAGAACTGAGGAGAAAGTGAAAGGGTTGGCCAGGCCATGGAGGGTTTAGGGGGACTTTGTCCAAAAGTGCTGGGGAGCCATGGAGGAGAGGCTAGTGAGCTGCTTCGGGGACAGAGGAAGGGAAGGGCAGAGACAAGGGCAGGAAGGACAGGGATGGGATGACTCTTCACTTGGCTACATCCCCAGGCTGTTCCCTAAGTGTCATTTCCTGATCCCCTCATCTCTAGGAGCCCCCATGAGCACAGGCAGGGTGGGTCCTGGGCGTGGGGACACCAGCTCCGTGGTGAGTCAGGGTGGAGGCCCACAGGGTGACTTCAGCCTTAGTCACCAGGAGTGGGCCCAGTCATGCAAAGCTCCAGATCCCGGCCCTCCATCACAGATACTGCCTTAGGGCATGGGCAGGGAAGCCACAGAGCCTCTCCCCAGACTACTGTGGGTCCTCTGACAGTGCCCCATGCCCCACCCACGCGGCTACACCCCACTAGGTAGAAAAGGTATGAGAGGCATGCTTCCCATTCAAGGAGAGAAATGGACCTGGGTCCTCCGCTTGGCCCTGGCTGGCAGCCCAAGAATAGGAAGGAGGGTGGGCAGGTCCTTTGTCCCACTGTCCTTCATGTTACTAGATATGGGCCTCAGGTCGGACTTTCTGGAGGATGGGACGTAGGAACTCTTGGTGGTAGTTGGGGGGGGGGGGAGAAGGGTGCCTATGACAGGCTGGGTGCCAGGCACACTAAGGAGCATAATCCCTATCTCAGCCAACAGGACTCTCTTTCACGATGGCTGGGTTCCCCCAGAGTGAGAAACATGGACACCTGAGGTGCCCGAGGGGATAATGGTTGGGGAAGGCCTCTGAGGAGGGGGCCTGAGAAGCCTGGGAAGAGCTTTACTGGTAGTGGAACGGCAAATACAAAGGCCCTGGGGTGGCCCTTGCTCGGAGCACTGGAAGCCAGTGTGGTTGGGGCAGAGGGCAGAAGGTCGGTGAGGACAGACGAGGCCTCATGGGCCAAGCTGAGGCTTTGATCTTAGAGAGTCAGAAACCATGATTCCCATCCTTTGTCTGTTCCCATCCTCAGGCCCCGTGGAGAACTGACTCCCCAAAGACCCGCCCCTCCTGCACCCCCAGAAGAGGGGTTGCGAGCAGAATCCTGTGTGGACGATGGAGCCACTGCCACCGATGCCGAAGCCGCCTCCGGGGAGGCCCCTGAACCTGGGCCCTCCCCGTCCCCCACCATGTGCCAAATGGGAGGCCCTGGCCCCCCACTCCTCACCCCCCCAGATGGGTCCCCTGACCCCCCTGACCCCCTTGGAGCCTCATGAGACAGGATGCCCCTTGCTCTCCCTGGACAGACCCCTTCTTGGAACTGAACTGAACTTTGGGGCCTGGAGCCCCTCGGCACAGCAGAGGCCCCTCCTCATCCACTCCTGGCCCTGTGTGGGCTACTGGCTTTGGGGACCTGGACCCCTGTCTCGCGTCTCCCCCTCCCCCCTCAGCCCAGCCCCTGGAGGGGCCTCTAGTTCAAACCTTCGCGTGGCATTTTCACATTATTTAAAAAAGACGAAAACAACTTTTTGGAGGAAAGTAGGGCCTTGTGTGTGTTTGGGGAGGTGGGAAGATGATCCCAAAGTCACCACCCTGCCCTCACAGTCCCAGGCCAGGCACCCCCACACACAGCCCTGAGGCTGGCCTCTCTGCTTCTCACTTCCCTGCTCCTGTGGCCCCCAACTTCAGAGGCAGCTTCATGGGATGGTTAGGGACATGGCTGTGGGCAGCCATGCTCCCTTAGATGCCTGGAAGTAATTATAGGTCCAGGCCAGGTGGGCAGCTCAGAACTAACCTGCTGAACCTAGCTGGCCCACTACATCATTGGATTGCCACAGGCCTTCTTACCCATGGTGGCCTACCTCAGTTTACCTGTTTCTCTGACATTCATGCAAATGATGTTTCTGTGCACATGCCCCGCTCCCCCCCCCACTGTTGGTCTCCACCTGCTGGCATGATTTGGTCTGTCTACCCCTGTCTTCCTGGCAGTGAGTGGTCTCTCTGTATAACTCTTCTAGCCCAGGGTAACCTGGAACACACTCTAACTCAGGCTGGCCTTGAACTCACGGTGAGCCTCCTAACTCAGCCTCCATTATGCCTTCTGCTTGGCATGTCTTTGTCTCTAGCCTCCCTGTACCTCGGCGGCCTCCCCGTGGTTGTCTCTGACACCTCTGTGCCCCCCTTACCTTGGAGCCAGGTTTATTGGCACATGGAGGGAGGGAGGTCAGATGACAGATGGGGTGGGTTACGGCCTGATGACTACACTGGCTCATGAATTAAAGTGACAAAGACGTAGGGGTCATGGGGACATCTTAGTGGTAGGAAGAGGGTCCACCATTGTCTGAGAAATGCTTCAAATCTAGAGGCATGCACAAGGGGGAGGGTTTGCACCCAAGGGAGGGCCCGGGCCCTGATATCCCAGCCTGAGGGAGGAGGGCCAGTACCTCAGTGTGCCTCACGCTTCCAGAGGCTACATGCACCAACCAGGACTGAGGGAGAATCCCACCATGGCTCTGTCAGCTTGGCTCCTGGCGACCCCAAGCATTCCTCGGCTTATATGTGCTTTGCCCCAATCTCTGCCTTCATCTCCATAAGGCATCCTCCCTTGACTCCTTTTGTCAAAAGCTTTCCCCACTTGGGATTTTTGGGGGAGGAGAGGGTTTCATGTGGCCCAGGCTGGCCTTGAATTTACGATCCTCCTGCCTCAGCCTCCCACATGCTGGGATTGCAGGTAGGGGCCACATCATGCAGCGGCCCAGCTGCATGTTTTTCCACCTTCTTGTTCTGAGCTAGAGTTGCTGATCCTAGAGTGTGCCTTATTATTATTATTGTGGCCCCTGTGATTCCCAGCTCCCCCGCAGGCCTGCACAGCTGTTCCTACAGCCTTTATCTTCTCAGCCATCTCTCCAGCCCTGTTTGTTTTCAAAATATTTTTTTAATTAATTTTGAGCCGGGTGTGGTGGCACACACCTTTGATCCCAGCACTCAGGAGGCAGAGGTAGGAGGATCGCCATGAGTTCAAGGCCACCCTGAGACTATATAGTGAATTCCAGGTCAGCCTGGGCTACAGCAATATCCTACCTTGAAAAAAAATTTACATACATATAATTATTTGCAAGGGGGGAAAGAGATGACAAGCCAACTCCAGACGCATGCACCACCTTGTGCACCTGGCCTTATGTGGGTACTGGAGAATCAAACCCAGGACATCAGGTTTTTCAAGCAAGTGCCTTTAATCACTGAGCCATCTCTCTAGCCCTAAGCTTTTTGTGTATGTCTGCATGTCTGTGTGTGATGTTCAAGGCAGTCTCCCTCGGCATTTCTCCACTGTGCTGTGTACACCCCATCTAGCAGGTCCTTGGGCTCCCATTGCCTCAGGTGCAGAAGCCCCCTGCCTCAGTCTCTCAATGCTGGAATTACAAGGTGTGAGCCACACTTGGCAAAATCTTTTTGTAAGGACAGCAGTCATGCTGGCTCAGGGTCCTGGACTCTAACTTAGGAATCTGGGGAAAGGGTGGGGGGCACAATCAAACCTGAAAAGGGGGGCTAGAGGTGGGGTTCTGGGTGAGGAAGGGCTGGCACTCAAATTCTTGGGAGATGGACCAGTGCTGTTTGACAATTCTAGTTTTGTTTCCTTGAGACAGGTTTTAACTAGTAGGAATCCTCCCCCCGCTGCCCCCTAAGGATAGGGATTTCAGGGGGATCCGCCATGCTTGGCCTGAAGAACAGTGTTAACCATTGTTGCGCGGGCACCTGCAGCTTCTCCTCAAGGCTGATATTCCTTGCCCACCATCAGCCAGCCCAGCCCTGGGCCGGCTCCCCATCACGCCTGTAACTACTCCACACACCAAGAATACATGCCCTTCCTCACACACACACCATGCTCCTGCCTCGCCCTCTGGCTTCTCACCCTGGCCCACAAACTCATCCGCTGCAGTCCCCAAGGTCCCAGAACAGCTGTTACTGCCAGTCACTTCCTGCACAGGTGCTCAGTCACAGCAGCCGTGGCAGACCCCAGACTCGGCCCTTGAAAGTTGGGGGGGGGGTAAGACTCATTGACCGGGGCTTGTCTGCTGGTCCCTGCTCTATTTAGGGGCTAGAATTCACCTAGGTCCCCAGGAAGGAAGCCATTGCCAACCCCAACACCGAAAAACTACGATTCACCAGGCGTGGTGGGGGACACCTTTAATCCCAGCACTCAGAAGGCAGAGGTAGGAGGATCGCAAAAATCCCACTACAGCTCTGAGCCCTCAAAGACAGGACCTAGACTGCTGGACAGCACAAGGCCTTTGGCCCTCATGGGCGCATACATGTGGACAGAGGCAGTGCCGGAACCCCAAGTTCAACTGGCAATTTACACGCCAGCACAGTGCATCTGAGAAACTTCAGCCCCCCAGCAGACCCCTCCTTCCAGCTGGGCCTGCACACACAGCCTTGCTGAGGATTGCCGGTTTTGTCAATATCACCCGAGGATATAATGCCAGCAAGACAGGGCTGAGGCAGGATTGGGAGTTTGAAAGCAGCCTGGGCTACGAATAAAATCTGAGGGAAGGGCTGGAGAGATGGCTTAGCAGTTAAGGCTCTTGCCTGCAAAGCCTGAGGACCTGGGTTCGATTCCCCAGTACTCAACATAAAGCCAGATGAACAAAGGGGCACTTGCACCTGGAGTTTGTTTGCAGTGGCTGGAGGCCCTGGGGTGGGGTGCCCATTCTCTGTTGAAAAAAAAAAGGTCCCTTCTAAAGGTGGCCATGGGAGCCACTCCCAGCCTTCCCACACAGCACCCACAGCCTTTTTGGGGGATGCTCAGTATTCCCAGTGCTTGGGTTGTCCCCATTCCTGGGAGAGATGTCACACACACAGGAAGGCGGGTGAATCTGGTTCCATGGCACTACATTAGTGCCACCTGGTCACCTCCAGATCATCCCAGCGCCTCTGCCCCCAGGACACGGCTGGCCTCTGGGCCTGCCTCCCCCCATGCCATCTTCCCGAGCCAGGCTGATGAGGTCAGGGCCCATCCAGAGTGCAGAGAGCAGCCAGGCCTAACCCTCCCCTCCACCGAGCTGCCCAGGGACCCTGGCCAATGGCGGATGGGACCCAGCATTTCAGCCTTCCTACCCAAGAAATAAGGGTGTGCAGGCGCGAGGGGTGAAGTAATTAGTAAGATTACAACAGCATGTCAATTACAAATAAGGAGACAGGAGCTTGAGGTGACTTTCCAAGTGGGGAACCAGGATCCACAGCCCCAGGGCCCAGGGGTCCGGCCACCCAGGCGGGGCCACTTCCAAAATAAATAATGGGTTAGGGTGGGGGTCAGGGCTGCTCCTGCTTCTTCTTCACAGAGATGCGCTTCTTCCTGGCGGCCAGCATCTCATAGAAGGGGTCCACGCTCACGGCGGCCCTGTGTGCGGGCGGAGGGAGGGTCCGGTGAGCGCACATGCATGGAGCCGGCCCAGCCTCCTCCCAGACCCGCCCGCCTACCCAGAGGCTCACTGGATGGACTTGATCCACTCGTCCTTCTCCTCCTGCGTCGGGGCCGAGATGCGGTACACCATGTGGTTGCCTTCCACCACGCGGCCATCGGCCTCCGTCTTGCAGGCTTTGATGAGCTGGCCCTTGTTGTTGGGGATGTAGAGCTCGAAGCAGTTCTGGGACACACAGGAGAGGTGCTCAGGGAGGCTGCGCCCCAGAGGCAGCTGGGGGGGCAGGGACGGGTGCTCACCGGCTTCCGGGGGTCCTCCACCTCTCGGATGCTCAGGTTCTCCAGGGGAATGATTCCTCGGGGCTCCTTGTCCTGGGTGGGGGAGGAGAGCTCAGGCTCTGCACACCCCCTGGCCCGGCGCCCCCCCCCCGGGGTGCCCGCCGGGTCTCACCGTGGTGTACTCAAAGTAATAGAGGCAGTTGTCGGTGAGGATGAACCAGCGCCGCTTCCAGGTCTTCACCCGGCCCCCTGCAAGGGAAGGGGGAGGGGCCGGGCTCAGCGGGGGGAGGGGCCGCTGGGGGGGCGGAGCAGAGCAGGAGAGGCGGGGCTGCCAGGCCTAGGACAGAGGCAGTGAGGGGAGAGACAGGCTGCTGGGGCCCCAGGAGTGGGTCCCCCCAGCTCGGGCCCCTCCCCACTGGGCCAAGGCCAGGGCAGCCCCTCCCCTGTCTGGTGTGGGGGGCAAGGCCAGCAGGTACCTACCTCCTGGGGCAGACAGCGAGAAAGCAGGCGGGGACCAGGTGCGGAAGGGGAGGCGGAAGGATGGGGTGCCCCAGAGAGCCGCAGAATTAGGGAGGCAGGGGGAGGAATGAGCAGGGGGCGGGCCATAGACACAGCGACAGAACAAGCAGAGGGGAGGGAGAGAGAGAGGAAGAAAACCAGTTACATCCACATGGAGGAGCTTCTCCCAGCCCACTGGGTGGCCAAGAACCCCCTGGCTTCCTGCCCTCCCCCCGTGCCCTCAACCTGGCCTGGAGGGCCCTGCTGAACAAGCCTTCCTTGGGACCCTCCACCCTGCTCAGGGGGCTGTGGGATCCTCTCAGCTCCCGCACAGAGGTCTGGCTGTGTGATCTCGGGACATTCTGTGGCCCTCTGGACTCCAGCCTGGAGGACAGTGTCTTGTGCTTGCACTTGGCCAGCCGGTGAGTACCAAACCAACATGTTCAGGGATGTTCCTTCCCGACCTCAGTGTGCACAGAAGGGAACAGCCACACTGGTCATATCCCTCAAGCAGTACGGGGCTGGGTGGGCCATGTTGAATTCCCACTTGGGGAGCATCTTTGAGGCCTTTCTGCCTCTCTCTAAGGCTCATTGATTTGCTGGGGAGGCCTCCTGGCACTGGGAACAGGGAAGGACTAGATGCATGGCCACATTACCAGGGCACTGTGATGCTGTTGGAGGAACAATCCGCAGGGCAGGACGTCAGATCCGGAGGGGCTAAAGACCCTGACCCCCTAACCTGTGCCTTCACTTCTGCCTCCTGTGAGTGGCGAGGCATTTGGCCACTATCCCTGCAGCCACCTCAGCCTCGCTACAAACAAGCACCCTGGGAGCTGTACCTGACCAATGGTGTCCTGCCTGCCCTGTGACTCTCGCCAAGCCATGGCTGAGAACAGCTGGTGACAAGAGTACCCTCTCTGGGCCTGGAGTCTGGAGTTGGCCAGTTACGTTTCAACAAGGGCTGTCCCCACTCAGTGGGGGTGTAACATCATCTAAACAGGCTGGTTACACTCTCCAGTCAGACTGGAAGCTCTCCACGGGCCTCTGGGACAGATGTCCACATCTGTGTGGGCTCTACTTGGCCTGGTGCTCTGGGAGGAGGATGTGCGAACAAGCCTGCACAGTGTGGGGTAAACAGCTGCCCAACACTGACCCTGCCTGTCCTTGGCCCTGGGACTATGGCTGAGGGACAGCCAGCTCAATCCCCTCGGGCTGGTTTCCCACTTAACTCCAAGGCGGCTGAGGAACCTTCTCAGTCCAGCAGACAACTGTTTGCTTCTCACTTCCATGGGAGTCTGGAAAAGGGCTCCGGGCACACACTGGGGAGCACTTTCTAATCCCTGCTCTCGTCTTCAGCCCCTTTTCAGAAATGACCACTGAGTCCAGGGAGATGCCCGTCACACAGCAGGTCTGTGCAGAAGCTGAGTCCTCACCCAGACCACTAAGGTCCCCTGCAGAAGCAGCAGCCAGGAGGCTCGGGAGGCACGTACCCAGCTTCAGAAGCCAGCCCTCGCGGTCTGGGTTGAAGAAGGTATGGGTGAGATCATTCCCGTCATCTTCAGGGATCTTGAAGGGCTCGTTTCGAATGCTGTCATAGAGGTTCTGAGGGGCGAAGGGTTGCTCAGCAACTCTAGGGCCCTGGGACCCTCCCTGGGTTTCTCAGGGCAAGGAGATCACAGATGGGTCACCCACCATGGGAGAGGCGGCACAAGCTGGGGCAGTGGAGGGGGTCATGGGGAAGAGAGGCAGGGAGGGTGTTGGGAAAGCCTGCTCAGTTCTCAGACATGGAGGAGGCCAAGGCCTGGCTGAGCCTGAACAAAGGTGCAGGTCAGAGCCGAGAGAAGACACGTGCCTGGTGCCATAGTGTTACGTGGCCAGGGCAGCTCAGGCACTGGGAGACCTTGAGGGACAAGGTGGTGAGGGAGGAAGGGGGGGTGGAGTCGGAAACAGTGGCCAACCCTCAACAAATCCTCAGGCAGGTCTCCGCCTTCATTGATGCCCCGGTTCATGGCCACAAAGCGCTCCAGGCCCGGCTTGTCCCTGACGTTGGGGTTGTGGAGGCTGGTGTTCAGCATGATCACAGCGAAGGACAGGACATAGCAGGTGTCTGCAGGGAGAAGCGTGACAGCAGTCCTGTGGACCCCTCATCTGCACCTCCCCCAGGCCCGGGGTCCAGCCCCTCCCCCTCAGCCCATCGCACCTGTGGACTGGAAGACCCCAGGGTTACACAGGCAGTATCGCTGGGCAAAGGCCTCCATCATCCGGTCAATTTTTTGGGCCTCTCCAGGAAGGCGAAAACTCCACAGAAATTGCCTGTTTGGGGGGAGCAGGTACAGGTATCAGGCTAGAACCCCCTTTTGGGTCTTTTTTGTTTTTAATATGTTTATTTGCAAGAGGAGCATGGGTGTGCCAGAGCATTTTATCACTATCAACAAATTCCCAATGCATGCACCACCTTTATGTGGGTCCTGGGGAATTGAACCCAGGCCATCAAGCAAACACCTTAAACTGCTGAGCCATTTCCCAGCCCCTCTTCTTCAGGTGGTTAAGAACTGGCCAGCCCCAAATCCAAACTTGTCTCAGCAGAGGTTCAAGTATGGCCATGTGACCTGATCAGACCAATGAGCTGTGGCTACAGATTTGTGGTGAGGTCTAAAGACCTTTCTCTTTTCTGCTAAGCTTGTTAACAGGACCCCTGGTTGCCAGGGGCTTTTGTGGTCATGTAGGAGGTCAACAGAGAACAGGAAGAAACTGAGAAAGCTCAGTTTCTGGCTCCATTTGCACCTGGATCCAACCATGCCTGAAGAAAATCCTACCCTGGACTTGTTTTACACAAGGCATGTTTCTGATTGAGTGTGTTCCTCAGAGCTAAGAAAGCCCTGACAGGTGCATGTAGAGGCCCCATGCTCACCTGAGGGCCTGTACCAGATTGAGGTCGGTGAATTCATGCAGGTCCACAAAAGCATGGAGCACGGCCAGGTTCAGCTCCTCCCTAGGGAAGGGACAGCCACGAGGGGAGAAGTGACACAGGGAAGGAGGAGCGACAGGAGGCATGGCACTGGGGCAGGGCTGCTCCCACAGTGGGTAAGCCTTCCACCTGCCTGTCAGTAGCCGGGCCCAGAGGATGCTTTGTCGAGGCAGTGCACGACAGCCACACAGGCCACCTGGTGTCACCTTCTCTCTCAGCTGTTCCCCATGTACCCACATGGGCACAGCCCCCAAACACCTGCAGCCCAGGCCCTAGACTTCCCGACAGCCCCACAACTCAGAGCCCATGCTTCCCATACTTCCCACAAACACCAGCTGTGGACACAAAGTCAGGCCGTTGTGACACTCAGCCTTCAACAGTGACTGGAGACCAACTGGACAGGGATCTCACCTTCTATCCTGAGGTCCCCACCCAGCCACAGGCTCTCGGGCTCCCTCAGAGCAAGCCGGTCCATCCTATCATAGCCCAGCTTGGGCAGGGTGGGGAAGGAGGCTCCAATTGGGAGCAGCCAGTGAGGGTGGGATGTGGGGCAGCTCACCTCTCCCCAAGGTAGTCCCCGATGGCTGTCTTGTTCAGCCCCTCGCCCTTGTACAAGAAGCGGGCAATCTCCTCAGGTGTGTTCTGCAGAAGTTCGTGCTCCACCAAGAACTGGATTCCCTGGAGGGGAGGGGTCAGATCTCAGTGCCCAAGGCACAGACCTCAGCATGCAAGCCACCCCACTTGAGCAAGCAGGATCCTCTTGCCCCATGGCCTCTGAAATGCTGGCCTGTTCAGCGCCAGAACAGGGTTTGCCAACAGGTTTTAGAGTGTTTTTTATGCATTTTAAAATTCATTTATATATTTTAATTAATTTATTTGCAAGCAGAGAGACAAAGGAGAAGAATGGGTGCACTAGGGCCTCCAGCCACCACAAACACGAACTCCAGACGCATGCACCACTTTGGGCATCTGGCTCTATGTGGGTACTGGGGAATCGAACCTGGCCATCAGGCTTTGCAAACAAGTGTGCCTTTACCCCTGGGCCATCTCCCCAGCCCACATGATACTTTAAGTACACATATATGCCATGACAACAAAGGGAAACAGCAGAATTCAGCATGGCAGATGCATGTGGTTGGACAGACATACTGATTTTACAGGATGAGCTCTGGGCTGGAAATAAGAAAAGCCTGGCAAGCCAGTTTCATTTCCCATCACCACATGGATCTTCAAGCCTGGTTCTGGGGACATTTTCATCTCTTTTACTTATTTATTTGAGAGGGAGAGAGAGAGAAAGAGGCAAACAGTCGGGGGGAAGAGAGAGAGAGAGAGAGAGAGAGAGAAAATGAATATGGGTGCACCAGGGCCTCCAGCCACTGCAAAGGAACTCCAGATGCATGTGCCACTTTGTGCATCTGGCTTTACGTGGGTACTGGGGAATCGAACTCTGGTCTTCTGTTTTGCAGGCAAATGCCTTAACCTCTAAGCCATCTCTCAGCCCTCTGGAGACATTTTCTGTACAGCAAAAAGAGGTCTCATCAGTGTGTCGGAGCTACAGCTCTTCCCATATCTGTATCTTTGAATGTGCTCACTTAAAGCCATTAACCCTTGCTTAATTCAGTCTTTTCTTTGTGTTGATCTAATGTGCAACAATGCTGTAGAGAATGACAAGGTGGTACAATACACAAATCCAAGGGCTGCTGGTGAACCGCATTGGCCCTTACAGCTCCCACTGGATCCTGGGTCCTGTATTATCCCTATAAGAAGCACCAAAAGTAAAACCCTACTGAGGCTGTAATTTCAACTTGGCCCATAAAGCAATCCATTGGCCCATGGAAATGATTTTGAGAATCACCCTCCCCACTCCTCAGCCACTTGCTTAACTGTCTATAGCAGAATATGGTAGGGGCGATATATAAACTGCAGGCTACACTCACCTGCTGCGGTAGTATATGCTACCTAGACACTGCTAAAGGGTTCCACAAGTCTCAAGGAACAGGTTTCATGTATGACTGAATGCTGTACCCCTGCTTCAGGAAAGAATAAGCATGTGAGCCCCCAGCTGTCTGTCAAAGTCTGTGAATGTGAGCTTGAAGACCCCCTGTTGCTGCCACATCTTGCCCTGGATTGTGGCACCAGTATCTAGGGCTCCCTGAGGACAGGGCAGTGTCTAGCTTTTCTTGATCTGGGACACTGTTCAACACGGGGGCAGACTATCCAGGGGGATTCACGGGCATCTACTTGGCTGGTGTTCTCAGAACAGATGGGCAGGGATCCACAGTCTCTTGCCTAGAAGAGAGCTGGTCCAGAACCCCACCTGGACATAGGTCTGGCTCACCTTCTTGGGGTCCATATTGAATTTCTTCCGGCCCATTGCCATCTTCCGGTTCCGCTGTAAGGTCTTACTGTTAAGGGCAGAAAACAGGGTAAGCAGGGGCTGAGGGCCAGTACCTGGGTCCCCAGGGGTCCCCAGCCCCAGGCTTCCTGCAGTACTCACCTGCCCTCGTTTGCCTCCAGACCCTCCACCTCGCTCATGGCCTCACTGAGCTCCTCCCGCAGCCGCTGAATCTCCACCAGCAGCTCCTGCTTCCTCCGCCTGATGTTCTCCAGCTCCATGCGCTCCTCCGGAGTCAGGTCCGGGGGCTCTGAGGGCCAGAGTTAGGGTTGACAATATTGTGTTTATTATTTACTTGCAAGCATAGAGAGAGACAAAAAACAAGAGACAGAGAGAGAATGGGTGCCTCTTGCCACTGTAAACGAATTCCAGATGCACCTGTCCTTTTGTGCATCTGGCTTTATGTGAGTACTGGGGATTTGAACCCAGGCTGTCAGGCTTTGTGAGCAAGTGCCTTTAACCAATGAGCCACCTCTCTCAGCCCTGCAGTTAGGATTTAGAAATCAGTTCTGTGCATCAGGAGCCAGGTCTCCTGCACCCTTGGAGAGGAGATAGGTGGGAGTCCAGAGAGGGAAAGGCTAGAGCCAGGAGTCCCAGGGCAGAGGGCATGGGGCCAGACCCCAGACTTGGGATGAACTGAACTGAGACCATTACTTGATAGTGAGGATGAGACCTGGTCTACTGACTCCTTCTCGGTGGGGGGACCTGGGTCTTGGGCTGCTTTCTATAATAGTAGGAGACCTGGGAGCCCAGATCACGGGTGCATCACTTGGACGAAAGCGCTTTAACCGAGATGGAGCCATCTCTCCAGCCCCAGGGTGCATCACTTGGAAGGGGACAAGGGCCTTGGGCTCTTGTGTCCATCACGATGGGGAACTGGGAAATTGGATCGGGTTACTTGGAAGGGAACCTCAGACCCCGGATCGGGTGCATTGCATTACTTGGAAAGGAACCCCAGACCCCGGATCAAGGTGCATCACTTGGAAGGGAACCTGGAGAGTGTGGATCGGGGTGCATTAGTTGGAAGGGGTCCCCAGAGCCTGGATCGGGGTGCTCAGTGCAGAGGCGCACCTGCGCCCTCCCCTTCCCGCCCCGCCCGCCGCCGTCGCCGGAAGCGGACTCGGCCCAAACAATGGCCCGGGACGCCGGGTCTCGGCCGCGCCGGAAGCCTGTCCCACGCGCACAAAGGCGCTGCCGAGCACCCAAAGGAACCTGTGCTGGGTCCGTCCATCCTCCCGCCCGTCTGTCCGTCCATCCCGGCCTACCGTAGACACCGTCCTCCATGGCGGCTAGGAAAGCCCGCGGGGAGTCCGGGGCGGTCCCGCCGGCCGGGCCTGAATCCGCGTCGGCCCGCGGGCTCGAGTGAGCCCGCTCAAACGCCCCGGGAGCCACCGCCGCCTCCTCAGCGCCCGTCCGCAGCGCCGAAAAGACTCTCCCTGCACGGCCCAACCGCCCGGCCGTAGGGCCCGCCCCTCGCCTCCACGCTGCCCAATCCGCGGCGGAAGCCCTGGACGGCCCCGCCTCCGGCGCCATCAGCCTCGTTTCCACGACCAATAGATACACGAGAAACTGCTGCGGCTGGAAATAGACAACTTATGCGACCATTAGGAATTGAGAAGAGGGTGCCAGGTCCCGCCTCCTAAACAAAGGAAAACCCTTGGCGTCCTTGCCCTCCAATGAGAAGCAGGGGAGGGGAGGCGGGCTAAGCGGACTTAGGGAACTCTGCGCCTGCGCAAGGGCTCCGGTCGCTGGACTAGGTCAACCGAGCCCCCGCCTCTAGGAATGGGTTGCTAGGGGGCAGTACTTTGTTATTCTTGTTGCCAAGGGCGGGGTCTCCACCGTGATTGTGGCTGGCTTTGGACCGCAGCGGTTGCCCAGCAACCGGAGCCGCACTGGCCTGTCTTATGGCTCCATTGTCGGGGTACTTCCCTTGAACCCCATTGCTATCTCCTGCGGCCTCCCTCCTCAGTGCCTCCAGGAGTTGCGGAGAGCATTCATTCTTCCAGATGCTGTGCAGGATGGCATTTGCCATGGCACCTTCCCACAGTGGGCAGGGCAAGACTAAGTACATAGCAAGCGCAGGCTCCACCCTGCCTCTCCTAAAGTCCTCCCTGTATGAAAAAAATACATTTATTTATGTGCAAGCAGATAGAGAAGAGCGATGATGAGAAAGAGAAGAGGAATGGGCGCCCCAAGGTCACCTGCCACTGCATAAGAACTCCAGATGCATGCACTGCTTTGTGCATCTGGGTCCTGGGGAATTGAACTCAAGCTGGCAGGCTTAGCAAGCATGCTGCTTTAACCACTGAGCCATCTCCCCAGCCCCCTCCCTGTATTTTTGCATCCCCCTCTTCTAAAACTCCTACCTTCCCCCAAGCATTCTCCTTGAGCACCCCTTCCCCCAGCCTCCTCCACTGTGCTCACTCCCTTTCTCGGAGTGTCTCTGCTGCTCTCTGCACTTCAGGTCCTCCCTCACCCAAGCCTGTGCTCCCGTCCCTCGTAAAACCCCTCCTCTCAGAGTCCTCTGCCTCCTGGCTGGGCTAGGGACTCTTGTGCAAGCACAGCCTCACAATGGGGGCTGAAGTGGCTTCCGGCTCTTGTCCTCATTCGCCATCCCTGGGCTGCGAAGGTGGAGGCGGATTCAGGGCCAGGACCTGGTTAAGCCTTTGGATTAGACATGGAGCCTCTTGATTCCCTCTCTGACCTCTATGAGCAGTCTGGGTCTTGTCCTCTCTCAGCGGAGACTGGGTTGTGCCAGTTCACTCAAACCCCCCCCCCTTTCTCATTCCTAACAGAACTGGGCCTCTGCCCCTTCACCTCAACATCTTTCCCCACCCTGTTGTCCCCCAGTGCCTGCCCCAGACCAAGAGCTCAGAGCAAGGCAAGCTAATTAATTCCATCCGGTTATTAAGTGGGGATTCTGAAGGATAAAGGGACTGGAGCTAGAAGATGGATTCGGTACTTGGGAGCCGGTGTCAATGGGAGCGCTGGCTCTCAATTGGGGACACGGGTGGGAACACCGGCTCCTTCTGGCAGCTCCCCTGACACTGGCTGCCAGCCTTTTGGGCACTTAGGTAGCTGCAGTGTGGATAAAGTCCAAGCCCAAAGACCTGTGTCCCAGATACACAACCCCCCCCAGCTCTCAGGCCTTAACCTGGGGGGAGGGCTTCCCTAAAACCTCACAGTGAGAGATACTTAGAGATCACAGATAGGACAACCATCCCCAGACCCTGAGCTGGAGCAGGGAGGTAGTGACAGGCACTGGCCCTCAGTCATAACCCATACCACCCCCTTGAGGTCCAGGAAGTTTAGAGACAGCCAGCAGGGCTCTGTACCCTTCAGCTGCCCTTGGAAGGCTGAGTGTCCCAGCAGAGGGGCGAAGGGCAGGAAATCCCAGGACCTGCACCTCATCCAAGCCTCCATGATGTGAGGGACCATCCTGCTAGAGAACTTCAGCCTCAGTGGCTATTGTCACAGAAAGATCTTCCCACAGTCACAAGGTCACTTAGGATTGATGCAGTTAGGATTCAGTGTGAGGCTTCTTGGATCCCTGGAGGGGTCCTACTAGGTTGAGTCCCTCTCACCAGGTAATAAGAACCAGCAGAGCAAACAGAGACATCTGTGCTTATATATATATTATATATGTATATATAATACATGTGTATATAACACCCTTAAGACAAACATCACTAGGTATAGTATTCCAGAGCATTCTAGGCTCACCAGCTTTGGGCCTCCCCCATCCCTAACCCATTAACTAGCCCTGTGACCCCCAGGATCTTGCCTGAGTTCTCACTGCGAGGTCATTCCTTGACATGCCAGAGCTGCTAGGCGGCCTGCCTGAGGATGACTGGAACCTTCAGGCTTTGGGAAGCGACAGCTCTGATCCCTAGAGCCTGACTCCTTTTGGCATTACAAGAACCACAGGAAGTCACCAGTCAATGAAATCCTCTGGCTGGCTGGGCAAGCTAGAGCCAGCAAACCACAGAAGTCTAGAATCCTGCTGGACTCTGTGGTCAGTCTCCAGCCACATCTGGATGCCTTTCGACGTTCTAGAATGGCACTTCAGCAAAACCCGCCGTGTGTGCGCATCATGGAGAATTGAGTTCTCTGGTACCAAAATCTCCATCTGTCACATTAACCTTTGCAAACCCACAGATTCACCATCGTCTCGAGAATTCTAGAAACGTGGCTATCGTTTCTGAAGCAGTTCAGCTCTCTGGTTAGCCTGTTTTAGAATCGCCCGCATTTGCCTCTGTGGTCGGCTTGGACTTAGAGTCTCAACTCTGGGGCTTTCTGGAGCCACTAGGTCTTTTCCTGACATGGTCTTTGCTCCAACGAGATGAACTTCAGTCCTCAGAGTATGATACAACCTCTCCTCCTGAGGGTGGCTGAGTAGAGGGACAACAGTCCCTTGAATCTTAGCTTCTTAATTTGTGGAGACACACGGCTTCCTCCTCCCAGGCTGTCTACCCACTGATTTCTGACCCTGCTCAACAACCCAGACCCAGCCATGGGGAGGAATGAAACTCCCAGGCCTTCCTCTTGGGTGGTCCAGAATTCTGGATCTCTCAGCTCTGGGAAGACTCAGAAATCGAGCTCATGAAGGGTCTTAGGAGGGAGCAGGAAGCAGAGAAATGAAGATTTAGTAGGCATGACACACCATCACCAGCCAGTGCTCTCCCAGCAGGCCATTGGTCCTGGAAAATGCCTGCGCCCTCCCAGCAGAGGCCTGATCCCTCTAGTCTGGGAAGGGGAAGGGGACATGAGCCGCATCACGGGGGCAGGGTCAGTGCCAGGGTGGGTGTAAGAACTCGGGGGCTGGAAGCTCCCGCTGTGGTCTCTGTGGACATCTCCTCCTTGGTGTCTTCTTCTTCCTCATCCTCCTGGCAGCAGCTCAGAGCAAGTTCGTTCTCATAACAAAACGCAGCTAGGGAGCCAGGGAAGCTCGACTTGGGGCTGTGGGAGGCCTGCTCTGCCCGTTCATCCAGCTCCTTGGCGCTGCAGACCGGCGTCCCTGGGACCTCGTAGGTGCGATGAAAGTGCCGATAGTCTACCTCATACTGGGAACCACGCTGGAAGAGGACAGGCTCAAAACGATGGCCCCACAGCAGCTCGCCCGGGAGGTAGGATGAGCGGCACTGTGTGGTCATAGCTGTGGCCTCCACCATACCCTCGAGAATGACCACCAGCTCGAAGTCAGCCCTGGCCAGCTCAGCCCGGCCCAGCTCATACAAGGGACTGGCAGAGTCGATCTCGTGCACGATTGTGATGGGGGACACGAGGAAGATGCGGTCAGTGCCTCCGTCGAAGCCCACGTCCACATCCTGGTGGTCCAGCGGGATGTACTCACCCTCCGGGGTCACACGAGGCTGCAGAGGTGGAAGGGCAGACCAGACAGGTGTGAGCAAGGAAGATACAGACTAGAGAGAGCAAAGGGGGCAGCATGCAGCCAAAGTCACGACAGAGAACCAGAGTGAGAGAGAGAGAGAGAGAGAGAAACAGAGACACACACAGACTCAAAGAGACATTGACCTAAAGAGAAAGAGGGCCTGGAGAGATGGCTCAGTGGGTAAGGCACTTGCCTCCAGTGCCTAAGGCCCTGGGTTCAATTTCCCAGGACCCACATAAACCAGACCCACAAGGTGGCCCTGTCATGCTCTCTCTCTCTCTCTCTCTCTCTCTCTCTCTCTCTCTCTCTCTCTCTTTCTCTCTCTCTGTATTCTCTGCTTGAAAATGAATAAATAAAATATTATAAAAAAAGAGAGAGAGAGAGAGAGAGAGAGAGAGAGAGAGAGAGAGAGAGAGAGAGAGAGAGAGAGAGGATCAGAAACCCAGAGAGACCCAGGGTGAGAGAGACAGAGTGGAGGCTGAGGAAAGGAGAGAGAAGGGGGAGGGATACAGTGACACTTGCTCAAAGCCACAGAAGATAAGTATGACATCCTTCTACCGGGAATTAGAGTAGAAAGGGGATTTAATGTATGGCCAGAGAAAGAGAAACCAGGATGAGGAGAAGGGGAGTGAGGACCATGGAACTCCCATACATGCTCCTCCCTGCTGCCTCAGACTAGCCTGGGGCTATCCTCACACCAACCCCATCTCTGCTGTGTGTGGGAATGACATGCGGGGGAGGGGCCAATGTGGGTTTTCACCCCTACACCCACAAACTTGTGGCAGAAGTTTCCCTCCTGTCCATGAATCCCGATGTCTCAAAGGGCCAGGTGGTATGTGGTGGGAGGGGGGCACCTATTCTCTTGAAAATATCTGAGCTCCAGAGGTTGTTAGAAGTTGCTGCACTTGCCACTGCCGGCCAACCTCCACTTGGGTCAGGTGCAGCTCCAAGGTTTGTTGGGGACTGGGAAGCTTGAGCCGTGTGACCCCAAGTCTAGGAACACATGGACCCTTCCAGCAGGGCCTGGAGGAGTCTGCTGATCCCTGTGGCTGCTGAGAATGGCTCCCCAGCACAGGCCTCGCACTCATCCTGCAGGAAGCTAGAGGGACAGCCAGGGGTCTACAGTCCCCAGGGATGCCACTCTGGGAGACGCCCTGTGTTCTGAAGCCACTTGTGTTCTGAGGCCTTCCTTAAGTCCTAAGCCATCCTGTCCTTTGCTTGGAACTCTGGGAACTGGGGGGAGGGGGAGTACTTTGAGGCCACATGTGGTCGCTGAGGTCTAGATTGCCTTGCCTGTCACAGAGAGCTCTTGGGGAGTCCTTCTCTCTCCAGCCCAGATCCCTTGGGTCCAGTGGGAGGGTCCCCTGTGCAAGGAGCTAGGAGCTCTCCGACCCCCACAGGCTGGCACCCACCCCTCCCCTGCCCGCACCTGCAGCAGCTGTGCCCGCACGTGAGCCTCCACCAGGTGGCTGCGGCGCAGGTTGCCCACCCGCCACATGAGGCAGAGGCGGCGGTCCCGCAGGGCCACCACGGCGTTCTCGCTGAAGACCAGGGTCTCGTTGCGCTTCTTGGGCTTGGCCATCTTGGCCATGACGGCGCCCACCACGAAGGCGTCGAGGACGCAGCCGGCGATGCACTGCAGCACCACGGCGGCCACGGCGGCCGGACACTCCTCGGTGACGCTGCGCACCCCGTAGCCGATGGACGTCTGCGTCTCGAGCGCGAAGAGGAAGGCGGCCAGGAAGCTGGCCACCTGCGAGAAGCAGGGCGCGGGCGGTGGCGGGGCGGCCAGGTCGCCGTGCAGCGAGGCGATGAGCCAGAAGGCCAGGCCGAAGAGCAGCCAGGAGGCCAGGAAGGAGCAGGAGAAGAGCAGGCACATCCAGCGCCAGCGCACGTCCACGCACGTGGTGAACAGGTCGCTCAGGTAGCGCGCGCCCTGGCCGCCCAGGTTCACGAAGCGCACGTTGCAGTGGCCGTCCTTCTTGACGAAGCGTCCCCGGCGACGGGTCCCGGACACCTGCCCAGGTGCCCAGCCATTGCGACACAGCCCCGTCCCAGCCTCTTCATCGCCGGCTCCGCTGTCCCCTGACTCCAGCGCGCCGCT
>PVHP010033220.1:0-19789 GCA_004024765.1 Zapus hudsonius | reverse complement strand
TATCAGGTCAGTCAGTAAGGGTCTGCTAGCTTAGAAGGGAGGAACAAAATGAACCATCCCCCATCTCAGCCCAGCCAGGCTGGGATGGGGGAGAGAGGGCTTACCAGAACAGGACCTTGGAGGTTCAGACATCATCAGAGATGAACAGCCAAGAAGTAGGCCCTGCCCAACTGGCAAACCTCTCCTGTAGCTCCTTGGGAGGCCTTTACTACCAGGATCATATGAGTCTGGGAGAGAGCTCCTGCCTGGGTCTGGACTCCAGGGACTGACCTAGAGCTTAGGCCACCTAGGGAGTGTGATAGATCCCAGAAGCAGTAGGGGTGCTGTTGCCATCGTGGGTGAGACTAGATCAGAAGCTGAACTCCAGTTCTGCCATGGCAGACAGGGTGACATCTTTTGGTTTCTTTTTTTACCCCCCCCCACACACCCCACTTCTATTTCTCCCTCAGAAAAACTCAAGAAAGGTGGACACAAGTAGTGAGGCAGCCAGAAACTTTATTTAGAGCAAAGGTTTGGAATGTACTAACCCCAGGTTGTGATCTGAGGCTTCTCTTTATAGGACTTTAAGGGGAGGATATTTTGGGCTGCCCTTTGGTTTGATTGAGAGCTCTTTTTTAATTTAATTTTTTTATTATCCATAATTAGGTACACTTAATAAGGGAATAGTGTGCTAAATATCTCCAATTCCCCTATTTCCCTCTTCCCTGTCCTCTATCAGTTGGATTTCCTCCTCTGTGGGCAGTCTGGGTCAGTCCATTGGGTAGAGGGTTGTGAATAGCCCAAGAGTCAACCGGGTTCCACCCCCCTTTGCATGTTGTTACTGAGGTGGGCAATGTCTCTGGGAGTTCTCTCTCACCATGTCTCTTACAATCTTTCCGCCCCCTCTTCCGTTCAGTTCCCTGAGTCATGGTGGGTGAGTATTAAGGCTGTTTTGTTGCTGAGGCCTTAGGGGCCTCTGTACTTCTGCTTGAGGTTGTGTTTAAAATTGTTGGTGTCTGTTTTGCTGGTTCGTCCTGGGTTGACCTATTGGCTGTGGTTATAGGTCTCTTGCTTATCCCATCACTGCCTGCGGGGTTCCATATGGATCCTCCATAGTAGGTCTGGGGTGGCGCATCTCTTGCCAGGAAGACAGCTATCAGCCTGCGGCTCACTGGTAGGGTTGGAAGAGCCACAGCTCTCTCGGAGCCTTCTGAAAAATACAAACAGAATCTCCATTGGAGAGTGAGATCAGTACAGGTTGAGATACACATTCCTGAGTTGGCTAGATTCTATTGTTAGTAGCTTTTTGTAAATCACTTGTAAAGTGAATTTCTCTTTGGGGTCCCAAGATTTTGGTTCCTGATGTATTTTACCCTGAAATCCCAGTTCCAGTCAGGGACTCCCCTTCACTGAGTAGATTTCTTGGCCGAATTAACAGCTGTTGATTGCAACCCCAGACTTTGGCTCATCTATTGCACAAGTGCTCCCTTCATGGTTCACTGTTCTTTCCCAGTAGGCAGTGTTTTCAGTCTATTCATGGTGGCCAACTGCGTTTCATGTCAGTGGCCTCTGTTTACTCCAGCTGTCATTGACCAGTTTCCCATGGCAGCTTATGCAGTGTCTTCCAGCTCTGCACTAACTACCATCTGGGGACTGGTTACCATTCTGGACCTCCCAGGGTCTCTCAATGTTGATAGATGGCTTTCTGTGGTTCTTTAGCAACAGGATCTCGTCTCAGGCCTGGGGTTGGTAATCAAAAGCTTTGACAGAATCCTGTCTTGTATTGGGGACTTCGTAGGTCACTTTGGTCTAAATTTCAGTGAAGAAAGAATTCTGTGGCTGGGACTAGGAGCTGCCACACTGATCAGTTTTTCATAGACTAAGACATCCTCCCCTTCCATTCTCGGCCCCACTTGCCAGATGGTGACCACTTCATGCTCATTAGGGTATATTGTGAACATGAGAATTTTATAATTTTGAACCGGTTTTTGTTCAACTTCATGTTTAATACATCCCCTCCCCCAACTTCTTACTCCTCTTTCCCAAACTCTCACTTCTGGCTGATTTGCTTAGAGTTTACTGTTATCCTGGTTAAGGACCATGTATGAGGGATAATATGTGGTGTTTGACTCTATTCTTTTGAGTGTTCGCTTAGTAAGATGTGCTCGATGTCAGAACATTTTTTCCTAAATTTCGATAAGTCATTTTTCCTTTCAGCTGAGTAAAATTCCATTGTGTAAATATACCACAGTTTTGCTATCCATTCTTCTATGCATGGGCATTTGGGCTGATTCCAATTCTTGGCTATTATGAATGGAGCTGCTATAAATATAGTTGTACAAATGTTTCTTCATTGACATGTGACATCTTCGGGTAGATGCCTAGTAGAGGGATAGCTGGGTCCATTGGTAGCTGTATGTCCATTCTGTCCAGGAGTCTCCACACTGCTTTCCGTAGCAGTGAATGAGGGTTCCTTTTTCCCCCGCATCCTTACCAGCAACGATTATTGTTGGTTTTCTTTATGATTGCCATTCTGACTGGAGTAAGGTGGTATCTCATTGTGGTTTTGATTTGCATTTCCCTGATGTTTAAGGATGCTGAGAACTTTCTTAGGTGAGAAAAGGCCATTTGTGTTTCCTCCTCTGTGAATTCTCTGTTGAGATCAGTGCCTCATTTTGTGAGGGAGCTGTTTGAGATTTTATTATGTATTTTTTTGAGTTCTCTATAAGATCTGGAAATTAGGCCTCTGTCTGAGTTATAGCTGGCAAAAATAATCTCCTAGTTTGATGGGGGTCTATTGGCTCGGAGTATGGTATGTTTGTCTGTACAGAAACTTTTGAGCCTGATCAGGTCCCATTGGTTAAGTGATGCACTTCCAGGGCTGCTGAATATTTGCTCAGGAAAATTTTCCCTACTCCTATATCATGTAGAGTTCCTCCTATTTTTTCCCATGGTGTTCAGGGTTACAAGGATTTATATTAAGGCCTCTGATCCATTTCTAGTTGATTTTTGTGCCTGGTAAAAGGAGTGGGTCTATTTTCATTTTTTAATACTTGTTTATCCAATTTGTCCAGCACCATTTGTTGAAGATGCTATCTTTGGCCCAGTGTACATTGTTGGCCCCCTTGTCAAAGACCAAATAACTGAAGTTATTTCCATTTAAAGCTGGGTCTTCAATTATTTTCCACTGATCTGTCTGTCTGTTTTTATGCCAGTACCATGATGTTTTAATTACTATGGCTTTGTAGTATGTTTTGAAGTCAGGCATGATGATACCTCCTGAGTAGGTTTTTTTTTTTTTTTTTTTTTTTACCTAGAATTGTTTTAGCTATCCGAGGTCTTTTGTCCTTCCAAATAAATTTAGAAATTATTTTTTTCTATGTCTGTGAAGAAAGAGGTTGGGATTTTTATCAGAATAGTAGTTCTCTTTTCTTGTTGCATCCTTGCCTGGTTTGGGAATTAGGGCAATGGTAGCTTCATAGGTGGTGTTTGGAAGCCTTCCCTCTTTTTCTATGTTTCTAACAAGCTTCAGAAATAGTGGTTTCAGTTCTATGATGAAGGTTTGGTAGAATTCGACTGTGAAACCATCTGGTCCTGGGATTTTCCTTTTGGAAAGGTTTTTGATTATATTTTCAATCTCTGTGGATGTGATAGATATATTTCGTGGTTTTATCTGCTCTGGGTTAAGCTTTGGTAGTTGGTAGGTGTCCAAAAACTTATCCATTTCTTTCATGTTTTCTAATTTTGTGGACTAGAGGTTTTGGAAGTATGACCTGATGATACTTCCAATGTCTTCAGGATCTGTTGTGATCTCACCCTTATCCTTTCTGATTTTGTTGATTTGGGCTCTGATTTTGTTGATTCTCAGTTATTCATTTGGTTAGATTGGCTTGGGGTTTGTCAATATTATTAACTTTTTCAGAGAACCAGCTCTTTGATTTATCTATTTTTAAACATTTTCTTTATTTCCAATTCATTAATCTCAGCTCTGATTTTAATTATTTCCTTTTGTCTTGAGCTCCTCGGGTTGGCTTTTTTCCATCTGTTCCAATGACCTCAGGTGGGTGGTTAGGTGGTTGATTTGAGACCTCTCTGTCTTTGATATGAAGGCATTTAGAGCAATGAATTTCTCCCTTAGGCCTGCCTTCATTGTGTCACACAATTTTTGATAAGATGTGTTATCATCATCACTTATTTCTAGGAAATTCTGAATTTCCTGTTTTATTTCTTGGGTGACCCAATCAGTTTTTAGAAGCGAACTGTTCAGGCACCAGTACTTTGTGTATTTTCTGGATCCTGTTCCATTGTTAATTTCTACCTTTAATGCATTATGGTCTGATATGATGCAAGGAACTACGTCAATCTTCCTAAATTTGTTTAAGGATGATTTATGACCTAGTATGTGATCAATTTTAGGGAAGGTTCCATTCCATGCGCTGCTGAGAAGAATGTATATTCTGTGTCTTTGGGGTGGAATGTTCTGTAAATATCTGTTATCCCCATCTGGTCAATGGTGTTATTGAGCTCCGTTATGTCCCTGCTGATCTTCTGTTTGTTGGATCTGTCTAGAGATGATAGAGGTGTATTAAAGTCTCCTACTATGATGGAATTAGAGTCTACTTATGCTTATTTTTGAGTAGGGTTTCCATTATGAACTGTGTTGCACAGACTTTGGTGCATACATTTTAATGATAGTGATATCTTCTTGTTAGATCCTTCCCTTGATGAGTAAGAAATGACCGTTATTATCCTTTTTAATTGATTTTGGTGTAAAGTCTATTTTGTCAGAAATTAATGTAGCCACATCTGCTTGCTTTTTATTTCCACATGCCTGATAAACTGTTTTCCATCCTTTTACCCTAAGAAGATTTCTGTCTTTAGATGTAAGGTGCATTTCCTGAAGGCAGCAGATTGAAGGGTCCATTTTTCTGATCCACCCTGCAAATCTGTGTCTTTTTATAGGGGAGTTAAGTCCATTTATATTCAGAGATATAATCGGGAGGTTTGTTTTAAGCCCTGCAATGTTGGAGGGTTAATGGGGGTTGGTTTCTGTGATGCTATTATTAGCACACTGATTGTGCTTGTTGTGCATGATCTCTATTACTCTTCTGAGGTAGATTTCTTGTCTCTTCTGTGTGCAATATCTCCTGTAGAATCTTCTGTAATTTTGGCTTTGTGCTCAAATAATCATAGAGCTGGTTTGTTTCATGGAACACTTTCAATTCTCTATCTATTATGAGGGATAGCTTTGCTGGGTACAATAGTCTAGTTTGCAAGCCATACTTCTTTAGGCCCTGAAAAGCATTATTCCAAACCCTTCTGGCTTTCATGGTTTCTAATGAGAAGTGATGGGTTTTCCTTTATAGGTGATGAATTTCTTTTCCCTTGCAGCTTTGTGTATTTTCTCTTTACTTTCTATGTTAAGCATATTGATTAAAATGTGTCTTGGAGAATTCCTCTTCATATCCTGTCTTTTTGGTGTCCTCTGGGCCCCTTGAATGTTGAGTGGGCTTTCTCTTGTTAGATAGGGGAAGTTTTCTTGAATAATTATGTTGAAAATATTTCCTATGCCCCTAGCCTGGGATTCTTCTCCCTCTGGGATTCCCCATGATTCTAATATTGGGCCTCTTTATGGTATCCCATAGATCCCTCATATTTTCTCACTTGCTTTCTTGAATTTATTGAAACCTATGACATCCTTATTAATTGATTCAAGGGAGGTTTTTAACAACTCTGTTTCAATTTTGGTTTTGCTATAATTTTGTTTATAGTCTCCAATTCTTTGGTGAGTTCTAATTTCCAGTCTATTTTTGTTTTTGCTAAGAATTCCTGAAAATCATTTTTAAGTTTTCTTAAGTCCTCATCAAATTTAAACAATTGATTATCTAGCTCCTCCCATTGTTGGTTCACCTTCAGTTCACTTAATGTGTTTTTGAAGTCATTCATATTTCTCTCCATTAAATTCAGTCTGAAGTCTATGCTTGTGTTGGTGAGCTTCATCTCATTTATGTCTTTTTTCATAGCTTCTATATCAGCCATTAACTGCTTCATGTTTGCATTGCAGTTGTGGTCAGGAGTCATATTATTCTCTCTTTGGGATTGTATTTTTTGTTATTTCCACTTCTTTGTCACTTTCCTATTCCATAATGGGACTAGGGGCCCTGAGTTGGGGAGTTCCATCTTTAATTTCTGTATTTTTTTTCATTGGTTTCTGCCCATGTCCGGGTAGGGCAGTAGGAATGTTTTTTTATTATTTTTTTTGCTTGTGGTCAAACTAGATTTATTGGGTAAGCCATGAGTGCCCTGTGTGCCTTAGTGTTGAGATATCGTTGTAACCACATATGCGTTAGCTGCTGTGGATATGGGAGTACCTGACCCTTTGTGTTGGTGTCTTTATGTAGTATAATATAGAGGTCAGAGTTGTTCTTTGTCTGTGTACTCTGCTTTGTCTTGTTACTGTGACTCAGGGGTGGTCAGGGTTTATCTATTTGCTCCTTTTCCCCCTAGGATTACCTGCTGGTTGGGTTGTAGTGTTCTTAGTAGGTGCAGGTAGGTGCCTGACAGTGATCTATTGTTGTCTAGCTAGGGTTGGATTCAGGCCCCCTGGGGAGTGCTGTTCAGCCCACCTTGCTTCCAGTGGAATGATCACCAGGTTTGACCTTAAACAGAAGTCTTTCCTGTTGGGGTGTCCTGCCCCCAGACAGGCTCAGATCTTTACCCATCAGGATCCCTCTGTATGTGATTGTTTAATCTTAGAGCCGCCTCATAGGCCCCTCTCCCCAATTGGTATGCTGCAGAAGAAACAGCCCCAGCACCCCAAACTATAGAGCCCAGTGTTTTTCCACAAGACTGAAGCAAGCAGATCTGGAATGCCACCTCCCCCACTAGGGGTAGAGACTCAAGGCTCTAGGCTCTCCTTGGCCCAATACTTGGTGGGTCTGTGCTGATTCCACACTCCAACCGAGCCCCAGCCACCCAGACTCAAGAACCCAATGAGAGCCTTTTATTGGTCATGTAATCAGTGTTCTCAAATTCCTTTATTTGTTAAAAACATCAGGTGCAAGCCTGATATAAGAGAAAAATAAAGGACTTGAGATATTAAAGAAAATAAAGAAGGAAAGAAAAACAGTTGTAAGCCTGATATAAGAGAAAAAATAAACCACTTGAAATATATTAAAAAAAGAATAAAAACATAAAATAAAAACATAAAAAAAATGAGAGCTCAGTGTTTGTTCACCCGCCTGCAACAAGTGCAGGTCTGCCACTAGGGTCAGCGCCTATAGCTTCCCCTTGGCCTAGTTCGTGATGGGCCGGACCTGCTTCCACGCACAGCTCCCTCCCCTCTGAGCCCCTCTGATCCTCCCCTCCCCCTCTTATTCTCTGCGCCCCTCCGATATTCTGAACCCCCCCAGTACCCCTCCCCAGACTTTATAAGTGTTTTGTCCTCTGGGAAGAAGCTGTCTTCAGCTGGCTTTTCCTCCAGTCCTATGGCACATGCTGGCACACATTTCTGGAGGATGCTGCTGGAGCTGCGAACACAGTCCCATGTGTTGCTAGGGTCTGTGGTGGGTGGGCTGTCAGCCTGGCATGGATGTGGTGATGGCAGGTTTCTTAGTAGGTCGCTGTGGTGTCTGGTTCATGTGTGGCAAGATTTCCTGCTGCTCTGTTGCTGCTCGGCTGCACGGGTTTCGCTCCGCCTGTTTCAGGCTCCCAGCTCCTCCGGACCAGCTGGCTGGGGCTGTCTCTGCTGTGCTCTCTACATTCTCTAGAGCCTCTGGTACTGCTAAATGCACCATCTTTACCCAGACTCTGATTTACAGCTCTTGATTATATAACATTTTTTCTACTGCACACATTCCTTTCCATAATGCACCTGATTTCAATAATATACATTCTTAGTTACATATAGGCATAAGATGATAAATAGGAATTTCTCCCTAAGAAATTCACCTAGAGGACGCAGTTTACCTTACTCTGTATGTACCCAAGATCAGTCCAGCGGGATCATCCCCTGCTATTCTAATCCTGGATCTATCTAAAAATAAATTTGAATAGTTAATGAGCAAAAACAATGGCTGTTAAGGAAAGGAGAAACCTCATTTATTGCTTGGAGCAGGGTGTATGTGTAACACGTTACAGGTGTGTGTGTGTGTGTGTGTGTGTGTGTGTGTGTGTGTGTGTGTGGTGGTTCTGAACATTTTGCTAGGTGCATTGTTTAGGAGAAGGATATGTCTATTGCACTAGCCAAGCAATATCCTGGGTCTCTAATGTATTCTCTAGTTTTATCTGCCACAACTCCCCCTGACAGACATTTCTCCATTACTCTTTAGGGGAGCTGAAGGCAGAAGGTGAGCCCTCTGGAACTACTTTGTGATGCACCAGGGCTTAACGCCAAGTAGGGAAGAAATAGTCCTTTGTACTCAGCCCCTAAAACTGTTATTCTTTCTGGGGCTCTATTGGCAGCTATTGACAGAAACTCTGAGCTCTTGGTCCAGAGAACACATCATTCATTTGGACATGTTGTACAAATGTCCTGCTTTATTGTTCAGGTGGCAACTGTTGGTGGAGGACCATTTGCAATTGACATAGCTGGACTTTGGAAGAAAAACAATCCTATGAGCTTATTGAGAAGAGGTGGTGAGTAAGCAAGAAAAGCCAAGCCAGGAGGGCACTACCATGGGGAAGAGGGTGGACAATATCTTTTTCCCAGTATGTTGGAACTTTCCAGATTTACTGACATAAAACAGCATTCCTCTTGAAGGTGGAAGCATGCTCTACCTTGCCCTGCAGTGAATAGAACCAGAGCTTTTCTGTTTTGGAGGACTTCTTCTGCCAGGGAATCTCACTGATCTTGTATGTTTGTGAAACCTGTGGAGATCCTCCATAGTCCTGGCAGACCCCTTTGAGAGTTTCTGTTGGATACTTAATGAAATCCTCCCACTTTCCAAGCCCTTTGCCTGAAACAAGGCACACAGAATTATTGCCAGTTGGATTAGAGGTCCCATCTGCTTGTGAAGATGTGCCTTCTTTTGCATTTGTAAGGCAGGGAAGCATTTTTCCAAGCAATGGGGAGACCTGGTGTCATATAAACTAGGGAGGAAGTTCTTCTCCAAACACAAGGCAAAACCAAGAAGTCCTGTTGCCCCCAAACCGAATGGAGGTCCCATGAGTCCATAGTTTGGCCTCATGGCATGTGTTGTAGTCAGCCACATGCCACTGGGATGAATCTCCAAACCAGGCACAATTTTGGGGAGGAAAATATTTATTGAAATAACAGATTTGTTGGGCACTGCCTGTTGGCACTGCTACTGAGGGCACAGAGAACAAAGGGTTAAGGATGTATGAGTGAGGTGAAACCCCGATAATTTGGAAGGCATTTCCTGGCTCCATCAACCCTGACTCCCAACCCCCATGGGCTAGCCACAGAAACAAGCATTTCCATCTCAGCATGACTGGCATTGGGTATCAGAAAAACTTCCTTGTACCCATCCCCACGGACCGTGGCTAGCATCACGTATTTCTCACCACTCAGGCCCCTAAATGAGGTCTTCTCAGGTTGTCCATACTCACCTATCCCAGTGCAGGCCGCTAACTCACCACCCCCATCAACCAATCTCCTTTTTTCTTCCCTATTCCCCATCCCCCTGATCCCCTTTTTCCTATAAATATAAGTTCCTCCAATTGAATAAAGAACCACGTGGATATACTATACACATCTGCTTGCCTCTGTGCCTCGCTGGGCCCCCCTGCGTCATCCCCCCAGCTCTGTAGACCCCAACCCTGAGACAGTGGACAGCGGACAGCTCGCTCAGCTCCCACCGCTTCTCTGTTTTCCCTCTGCGGCAGCCAACGGGGCACCCAGAGGCGAATACAACACAGATCCAGGGGAAATTCCAAAAATTGAAGGAAAGGTCTGGTCCCCTTTCACAGATCCAAGCAGAGAGACAGAGCCCAGCACCTCCAGAAGCAAGCAAGCACACTGTCACACTGTAACACACTGGACTCACAAAACAGCAGGCTTGCCAGACCTGAATTCTGACTGCTCTTTTGCAATGTATCCCTAGTATTTTGCATCCAATTTAGAAATACCTCAGGACCAGACCCCAGGAGGCCAGGTCAAAATGACACTCCCTCCAGCCAGAGGCTGGAGACAATTCACAATTATAATAAATTCTATTGGGGGACATCTATTCAAACTGTCACAGCATGGAACATGAAGTGTGGTACCTTAGGGTCAGTGAATGGTCAGTTAGTTTGGGTGACCAATGGATCCAGTGAGGACCTCCAGTTATGAATCCCTGCCTTGGCCTTGCTGTCAGTGTCAGTCCTCTGCTGCCAAACCGACTCCAACCAAAGGGGAGATTTTGGGTTGTTAAACATGCATATGAGATGAGCCAGAGACGTCTGTTTCATACTGACTCCCAGCCCTGTTCCCTCAAAACCAGTCCTTGGTGCCATCCTCTCTGGCAGGAAAGGAATCATGAGAGACTTTGTTCTTCCATTGTCCTGCTTCGGGCAACATCAGTTTTCCTTCATGTACCCATCCATCACTATTTTGTGTTCTTCACCTTTTTCTGAATGCATCTTTGTAGAGAAGAAAAGTAAAGTAGAAAGGGATGTTCAAAATCCTCTGGACTTTATTGACTATTTCTTAATGAAATTAATGCAGACAATGCCATCAAATAGATTTGATTTCTTGAGCATTAAATGGTTCATTGAATCATTATGCCTTTAGAACAGATGTTTAAATGGTCAAACTAGTAATGCTTGAAAAACTCTTTCAGTATGTGTGGCAATCTGCACCATGCATCCTGGAAAATAAGTTAATTTTTTCTGTTCTTTTGATCAAAAATCTAGTTGAGGACAGTCAAAATACAGTAGGAGGTGAAATGGAATCAATGATCAAGCAAGTCAGAAAATATAAATTATCCACCCTCCCTCGTGTGTCCTCCCCTTCTCAATTAGTCTCTGTTTTGTTTTAATGTCATCATCTTTTCCTCCCTTTATGGTGGTCTTGTGTAGGTAGTGTCATGCACTGCAAAGACACGAACATCAAGGCCATTTTGTGTCTGGAAGATTGCATTATAAGCAGTCCTAGTCTTCCATTGGCTCTTACAATCTTTCTGCCACCTTTTCCACAATAGACCCTGAGCCTCTGGACATGTGATAGAGACCTCTTAGTCCTGAACACTCCATTGTCACATTTTCTTAATACTATGGTGTCTTTTGAGTTATCCTAGTGGTCACTGCAATCTTAAAAGAGAAGCTTCTGTTGCCAAAACAGAGAGTAGTATTATTATTTGAATATGCACATTAAAAAGTGCTCAGAAAGTAGCATAGTGGGCATGAAACATGCTTAACAGAAGGCATTACTCCCCTAGGTCTCATGACCTCCCCCACCATAGGCTTTTGAGTAGGTCTTCAGTACCAGGCATCTATTTCCTTCCGTGGAGTGGGCCTCCAGTCTAGTTAGAGAGCGGTTGGTTCCCCCATAACAGAAGTGATTCTATTATACCAGTTTTCACATTTGGCCTGGCTGGCCAATCTGAAGCTTTTCAAGGTCCATTGCTGTTCACCACCATTGATAACTTCTATCTTCTATAGAGCTGCATGTAACCATAGCTTTTTCCCCCAGCTTTCTGTTATCTGCTTAGCAGGAGGAGGTTTACAGCTCAGCTATATGTTTATTTCTCAGTGACCTGCAGCCCAAACCTGTGTAGTCTTCAGCAATAGGGTTATATCATTTTGTTCTGGTGGGCACCCCAAGAGCCTTGGCATGGCCTGTAATCTTTTGGGGATCTCAGGAACATTCATGGCCAACAACTCACTGGAAGGTATTCCATCTCTGGCACTGAAATTTTTGTCATAAAAATCTATGGCTTAGTGATAGGTTCTGGGTCCATGGATTACTTAGGGAGTTGTTGCATGCATCAACTCACTCTTTATCCATGGAGCTGTGTGGAAAGAATCTTGGGACAAAGGTGAGCTGATGAGAGGAAGAGATGAGAGGAAGAACTCTTGGGGGGGCAATACTAGTGAGCAGCTCGTTTATTAGGTGGAGAAAGGTTGTTTTTATTTAGAAGGAAAAAGAGAGGCAGGGGCATAAGTGGCAAGGGGATTGGCGGGGGCAGGATGGTATGTGGATGTTTCATGAAAGTGTTGTTAGGGGCCAGCTGCATAGATAAGTTAGAGGGATGTTTTTTATTGCCTGGGCCTTATTATCAACTTGTAGCTGAATTATGTGAACTCTAATAAACTCAAGCTTTGAAGTGTCTGGACTTATCAGGACTTGCTGGGGCCCACCAGGTGGCTCGAGGTTTGGGGAGGGAAGGAGACAATCAAAACTCCTGCTGGTCTCAGGATGAGATAATTGGGGTTTCAGGCATGTCTCAACTTTTCTTTTACCCGGTATCCTCTGTGCCTCTCAGCAGGGTCCCATGACAGGCTAATTTGTACTTTCAGGAAGGCTACACTCATCTCATGCCTGATCCCCTGCCCTTAAATGCGAAGTGTCTCTAATGAGAGTTCAAACCTAAATCCTGAAACTTATTGGTCAAAGATAGACAAACCTACTGACTCTCTGACTTACCTAGTCCAGGTCATATGCATCACCTGAAACAGGAAGTCCCTGTCTCTTTTTCTCCCACATGGCCCAGCGGAAGAACATCTCACTCTTCAGGCTCCAAGCCTTGGGTAAGACCTCCTCACCACAACCATTAGGCTGGGATTCTTTCCCACATGAACCTTTTTCTTCATGATAGGAGCCCTCTGATATCCTTCCTTATTCTGCTTGTTTGGATATATGGCTAAAACCTCTCCCATATGTTCTCTCCACACTAGTGTCTGGAGATCTCTGTATCTTCTTTCCTTTTAAATAAGGTATGGGCTACTTTCCCTAATCCCATTCCCAAATCCTCCGAATTACTCTGATATAAATAAATGTGTGTGATGTAAAAAAAATGCTCTCTATCTAAGCTTGTCCAATTCTTTGGCATGCTGAGATGCGAACTCTGGGGAAAATGCAGTGAGTAAAGCTCAGGTGTCCACCCTATTGTTACTAGCCCCCCCCCCCCATTACAGCTTCTGGGTGTGCCATTATTCAAAGAAATATGTTTCCATGTGGCTTATCCTAAACCTCTTAAATTTTGATTAACCCTCTGTTGTAGTTAGCCACATGACACTGGGATGAATCTCTAAACCAAGCACAGTTTATGGGAGGAAAGGATTTATTAAAGCTACAGACTCAGGGGAAGTTCCATAATGGCAAAAGAAACTGGCCCCTTTCATTTTCTCATTACCAGCACCACACACACAATTGAAATCAGGCCTGGGGGAGAGGAGATATTTCTCCCCCTTTTTCTAGCCTTAGGGCTGGGTCTTGCAACCGTTTCCCAGACTTGTTTATTCCCTGAGTCTCTAGAATTTCCCTCCTGCACTGGAAGGAAAGTTTGTTTCTAGTTTTCCTAAGCCTTCTTTCATTCTGCCCCCCTACTGAGAAGTCTGCCTTCCTGTAAGCAACTTCAGATCCCCACCCAAGAAAATTAAAAATCAAGTTGACAACAAAACCTAGCCATCACACCTTCCTCCCACCCTTCCTTTACTCAATCCCTTTCCCCTAACCCCACTTAGGTCTTTGCATCCTTAGTAATAGGAACATTTGCTTACATACGTACAATACCCTCCCCTTGAAGTTCCCCTCCCCCCTCTCTTGTAGTTCCTGTCTACTAACTTTTAACTCCAACTCACAAATCTAAACATTCGTAGCTAGGATTCACATATGAGAGAAAACATGGGGAGTTTTGTTTTCTGGGCCCAAGTTACCTCACTTAGTATAATTTGTTGTATAAATGAAGCTCATATTTTTATCCATTCATCAGTTGAGGGACATCTAGGTTGGTTCCCTTTCCTAGCTATTATAAATAGATCCACAAAAAACATTGATGAGCAAGTATCTTTGAGGTAATGATGAGAGTCATTAGAATATATGCCAAGGAGTGGTACAGCTGGGTCATATGGTAAATCTATTTTCAGCTGTCTTAGGAACCTCCACACTGCTTTTACAATAGCTGTACCAGTTTACATTTCTACCAACAGTATAAAAGGGTTACTATTTTTCCACATACTCACCAGCATTTATTGTCACTTGTGTTCTTTATGATAGCCATTCTGACATGTGATAATTTGAATGGATGTCTCTCAATAGATTCAAGACTTATTAAAGTTTTTCTCCAGGTGCCTGGCTGGAGAGGATGTCATTATGGCTAACCATCCTAGGTTGTGTCTGGGGTGGATCTTGAATTTCAGCTATACATATGCAAAGAGCAGTGTGGGCTCTGAAGTGTTTACTGTTTGTTGGTGAGTTGGAGTGTGCTTGCTTGCTTTTGGGTTTGCTGCTAATGGGCTTCTCTCTTTGCTTGAACCTGTGAAAGGGGGCCAGCTTCTTTGGCCATTCTGGAACTTCCCCTGGATCTGTTACTTCAATAAATCTGTTACCTCCCCAAATTTTGCCTGGTTTGGAGATTCATCCCAGCAGTGTGTAGCTGACTATGACAGTTTTGGTACCAGTACCTGGGGTGATTGCTGAGATGAATCTGACCATGTAGATTTTGGTCTTCTGGAAATTGTGTGCTGGAGGAATGCACATGGACTTGGTACTTGCAACTGAGATGCCTTCCAGAATGGTAAGCCATGTTTTAGGGGCTATTCTGGTGAAAATTTGAAAATGCTAAGTGCAGAGAGAATTGTATTTGGAGGTTTGGCTTTTGAACTTTCTAAAGGGAAGGAAAGACTTCAGAAAACTTTAATAGAACTGTGTACCTGGAAAAAGGGGTTGTTGGATATGTCCTACTGCCCATGCCCAGAATGTTAACCAAAGTTGACTTTAAGCAATGGACTGTTGTGCTTGGCTAAGGATATGGGAATGAGAATTTAAGATTTAAAGTTGGAAAAACTCAAAAGCAAGTTTAATGTACTGGCACAGAGACTGTCTTTTGAATATGAAAGTTGCTAATATTAAAGAGACATTACCATGATTGAAGATGGCCCAAATGCTTTACATTGAAACAATGGAGAGATGCCTGAGGTGTTTCCACCCAGGAAGGACTGAATGATAGACTGTGCAAAAAAAAAATTGCTTGGTTTGGAAATTCTTCCTAATGGTGTGTGGCTATGACATGACAGGAGTGAGATGGTATCTCAGAGTAGTTTTAATTTCTATTTCCCTGACTGCTAAGGAAGTAGAACATATTTTTAGATGTTTATAGGCCATTTATATTTCTTCTTTTGAGAACTCTCTGTTCAGTTCCATAGCTCATTTTTGATTGTTGCTTGATTTTTTGGTTCATTTCTCCATTTATTACAATAATCACATTTGGAGAGCCATAAAGCACTTACACTTAACTTGACTACAGTTATCACAAATCTCAAAGTTTTTAGTCACAGATAGTTCATCTCTGCTGAAAGAAAGTTTTCAAAACATCTGGGTTTGTTTAACACAGAGATCCTGAATATGTGCAAACTAGGTATTTTTAAATGCTTGCACTTCCTGTTCTAATACCTTCTTTAAATGGGTTCTGTAGGAGGGGAGCTAGGATTAGAATTTAGATAATACCCAGAAAGATTCCAATCCACCTCAGAACTTAAGGAGCACCTGAATTCTTGTGTATAAAGTTAAAGAATTAAAATTATAGACCATCAGAGGATAAGATATAGTGTTTAACTTTAGTAAAAGGAAAATGGAAAGTTACAGAGTTCTCTATCCACCAGTGTGGAGAGAACACCCGGGAGAGGGTTTAACAAAATATATGCTGTTTAGCTAAACAAGCAGGAAAAGAAAAGATAACAGAGAGCTCCCATCATGAGGAAAAAGGTTCATGTGGGGAGAGCTTGAGACCCCTCTTACCCCAGCCATTTGAGGGGAAGGCCTTACCTTCCTAAGGCCTAGAAATTCAGAAGTCCTTCTCCTAGGGAAACAGTGGAGGGAAGAAGAGGCTGGACTTTGTTTCAGTGACTTTTTAACACCTCTACCAGGGAAGCCAGAGAGATAACTCATTGGTTGATACCTGAACAATCAGTTTTAGTTTGATCTCTAGCTAGAAACTCTCCAACTCAAGGAAGGGGAAGGGGTCTATGGAACTTGCTTAAAGGAGTCAACTGTCACAGTTCCAGCATAAAAGGGATTGACATTTATAAGGTCATGATGCAAATACTCTGAGGGACAGTGAAATCAATCTGCCTCAATGGTGAAGATGTAGTGTGCATATAGTTCTGAGGGACTCACTGGGCCATCTAGGCTTCCATGGCCTGTGCTGTCTATTTGGGGCCATCTGGCTAATCTTCAGGTTATTCACTTTGAAACACAGTGACTGGATCTGCTTGTCCCATGTTCATAGGGCTTCTCTTGTTTTAAAATGAACTATCCCATCAATGTGGTCAATGAATCCCTTCATCCCTCCTTGTGTTATCATCTGAGATGCTATCTTCTCCACCTTAGCCACAGGATCTCTAAAAGAGCTCCAAGTTCTTCAAAGGTAATATTACTATACAATTTGCTTGCCGCCAATAAGTTGTGCTCAATAACAGCTCTCTTCAAGATGCTGGAACCATCAGCTGTTGTTGTTTCTGGTGAGGTCTCAACATGGCAGCAAACTTTGAAGCTGATTTCCTCTGATGATCCTGTCCAGGTACATTTTCTCTAGGATTCCATATGCTGCAAGTTGCTGGCACCTTTCATCCTTAAATAGAGTACCAGCATCCGAGAACGCAATTGTCCTGTAGATGCTAAGATGGTTCAGTGCAAAGCATACTTTAAAGCCTCTAGCTTTTTACTTTCATGGACTATTGTCTTTGTAAGAGAGCTCATTGGACCTTAGTGCAACTTCAGTGAATTTTCTTCTATAATCAAGAACACGTGCATAGCATAGCTTATAGTGTATTTGTATCAGTTCATTGTTTGATTCATTCTGCAGTCATGATGCATGGTTGATGTAAGCCTCTGCCTGGACAGGATCATCAACCTCCAGATACAGCCTTGAAATCTTCAGGTAAGTTTCCAGTTTATAATGTACATTGTACCGTTTTTGTCCTGTTTCCAAAGGAATTCTAACAACACTTGCGCAGCGTTACTCCAACCTTCTTCTTTCTCATATATAGATGCAAGACGCTATCATATGGGAGCTCCTCAAATGAAATGACTCTAGGCTGGATCTTCTCCATGGTGAAAGGATAGACCTCTTTGGCTGTGTTATCAGGCAGGTTATGGAGGTATGTGCAGAAATCAGTTAGCAACTGCGTGAGATCACAGGACTGCCATTCTCATTTATGATTGCTTCCACAAAAGCTTTCAGTGCTTCTAGTTGTTCTGCCCCAGATAACTGAATGGCTTTTTCCAGGATTTGACAATATTTTCCCTCATGAGCTGGGCCAAATCCTGTCACATGGCTGCCTCCATCTTTCCTCTGTTTGATTTTTTTATTTTTATTTTTTGAGTTTTTTTTTGTAAATCCTGGATATTAATCCTCTGTAAGGTATATAGCTGGCAAAGATTTTCTCTCCTTAGGTAGGTTGCCTCTTTGCTCTATTCAAAGTGTCCTTTGCTGTACAAAAGCTTTTTAATTTCATGGAGTCCCAATGGTTATTAGTGTTTTTACTGATCTAACAATTCTTGCAATGATAAATAAGGGACAGATTTTCATCTGGGCTGATGGTATACGTAGAGTGGTGTGGTGGGAAAGAGTAGATAGATGAAATAATAAAATCACAATTTAGTGTAAGTTCAAAAGTTTCAGTGAGGATGAACTCTGAGCAGTTCACTAACAGCAAAGGACACACATAAAGCTTAATTACAGAACTGATTTCCAATAACCAGACTCTTCCATTTACAGTCAATTGATTCTTAGTAAGTGAGCCAAAGCATGTAACTGGATAGGAAAAAGGAACAAACCATGTAGTGACAACACAGTTTGGGCTTACAGGATACTCAAAAACACCCCTAACTCCAAACTTGTGCAAAGTTTCCTCAGTGTCTACTGACCCTTCTCTGGAGGAGGTTCTGAGAAAATAGGCTCCAGCCATTGCAAAGGAACTCTAGAGGCATGCGCCATCCTGTGCATCTGGCTTTCCCTGGGTACTGGGGAATCAAACCCAGGTCGCATCTGGCCCCAGGGGCAAGCACCTTGACTGCTGAGCCATCTCTCCAGCCCCCAAAGTTAGATTTTTTTTTTTTTTTTTGCTATTTCGAGGCAGGGTCTTGCTCTAGGCCAGGCTGACCTGGAATTCACTATGTAGTCTCAAACTGGCCTTGAACTCACCGGGATCCTCCTACCTCAGCATCCAAAATACTAGGATTAAAAGCATGTACCACAAAACCTAGGAGAGAGAGGGGGGAGGGAGGGAGAGAGAGAGAGAGAGAGAGAGAGAGAGAGAGAGAGAGAGAGAGAGAGAGAGAGAGAGAAGAGAGAGAGAATGGGCATACCAGGGCCTTTAGCCATTGGAAACTCCAGATGCATGCACCACTTTTGTGCATCTGGCTTTCTGTGTAAATGGGGATCAAACCTGGGTCATGAGACTTTGCAGGCAAGTACCTTCACCCACTGAGCCATCTCTCCAGCTCCATTCATAAGGATTTTTATTTTTGGATATGGCATCTTAATTGTCCAATTTCTGTTTGCTTTAGCCAAAAAGTAATCCCTCACCATTTGTTTTATCCATTCACAAGGAACTTCTTCCATTTTAACTAAAAAATGTCTTAATTACTACCATATTATGTGAAGAGAGTTTGTGCAGATATAGAATTATTCATAGACAGATAAGAAATATAATAGTAGTATTAGTATTCAACAATAGTAGTACTATTTGTGTGTGTGTGTGTGTGTGTGTGTGTGTGTGTGTGTGTGTGTGTGTGTAAATGTCTGGGTTTTCTCAATACCTTTCAGCACATTACTGTATTACACATTAGTATTTTAGAGAAAGAGTCTCTCATTAAACCGGCACCTCATTAAACTACAAGATTGGCTGGACACTTGTTCCCCAGAGATCCTCTGTCTCTGCCTTCCCTGTGGTGAGATTCCAGGCATGCCATGACACTTAGCTTCTGACGTGGGTGATAGGGATCCGAGCTCAGGCCTTCATGCTTGTGCAGCAAGTACCTTATTGACTGACTCCCCAGCCTCTAATATTTTAATCTATGACCCTAAATACATTTACACTTCCTTAGTTTTATTTTTCTATTTTATTTCATTTTATTTTTTTGGTCTCACTCTAGCCCAGGCTGACCTGGAATTCACTGTGTAGTCTCAGGGTGGCCTTGAACTCATGGTGATCCTCCTATCTCTGCCTCCCCAGTGCTGGGATTAAAGGCATGCGCCACCACACCTGGCTTTTTTTTTTTTCTGAGTTTTCTTTATTTTAATATTTTATATAACCTGGATTAATTGTGTTAAATTATGGGCCTAGAACCACTAAATCACCAAATGCATTTGAACAGATGAAAATAATTTTGGTTTATGAAAGGACACAAAGTGAAAGTAATTTTGGCTTGATTTATGGCTTAAGAGAAAATTTTTATTCATTTATTTATTTGAGAGAGAGAGAGACAGAGACAGAGAGAGAGAGAGAGAGAGAGAGAGAGAGAAACAGAGAATGGGCATGCCAGGGCCTCCAGCCCTCTTGTGCATCTGGCTTTACATGGGCACCGAGGAATCAAACTCAGGTCCCTCTGCATTGCAGGCAAACACCTAAACCGCTAAGCCATCTGGCTTAAGAGAAATTTTAACTTGATGAGCTTAGAAAACAACAAGAAGTTGAAATTACA
>PVHP010033219.1:0-19814 GCA_004024765.1 Zapus hudsonius | reverse complement strand
TCTTAGTACTCATCCCGGTCTTCCTGGCCCAAGTGTGTTGTTACTGATGGGTGCCATGCCTCCGGACAGTCTCCCCCACCACGGCTCTCACAATCTTTCCGCCCCCTCTTCCGCTCAGTTCCCTGAGTCGTGGTGGGTGAGTAATAAGGCTGCACAAATGCTGCGAGCTTAGAGGTCCTTGTGTCGAAAATCCTTGGTTTCTGTCTCATTGGCCTATCCTGTGTTGATTGAATGACTGTGGTTATAGGTCTCTTGTTCATCTGTCATTGTCTGCTGGGTTCCCTATGGATCCTCCCCGATATGACTGTGGTGGCTTCTCTCTTGCCAGGATCTCATCCATCGGCCTACGGTTGGTTGGTAGGGTTAGATGGGCCACAGCTCTCTCATTGTATCCTGAAAAACACAAACACATTTGGCTTATCCTGAGTTGGTTAAATGGCTGTGGGTATGGGTCCCTTGTTCATCCCGTCCTTCTCTGCAGGGTTCCATATGGATCCTCCACAATATGACTGTGGTGGCTCATCTCTTGCCATGGTCTCATCTTTTGGCCTGCTGTCGGGTGGTAGGGTTATATGGGTCTTTTTAACTTTTTAGGGAACCCATGCACTGTTCTTTGTGTGACTGAACCACCTCCCCACCCTCATTCCTATCAACAGTTCACAAGTGTTCTGAACATGTGGCATCCTTGCCAATACTTATTACTTACTTTTTTTAATTGTCCATAATGAGTTACATTATTTAGTGGGCAAACAGTGAGTTGTTATTTTTATTTAAAATTTTTTTTTGACAGGGTTTCTGTGTTGTACAGAGAGGCCTCAAGCTCTCTATCCACTTGCCTCAATCTCCTAAGTGCTGGGACCACATCCATGCACCACCATATCAGACTTCTTTGATTTAAAAGAAACATTTGTTGTTATAAATTTCCCCTTATCTGTACTTTCACTGCATCCTACATACCCTGATATGTTGTGTTTTTATTTGTTGTTTATTTTATTTATATTTATTTGCAAGGAGAGAGACAGAGAGAAGAGAAACAGACAGAGAGAACAGAGAGACAGAGAATGGGCTCTCCAGGGTATCTTTCCTCTGCATATAAACTTCAAACACATGTGTCTCTTTTGCATCTAGCTATATGAGGGTATTGGGGAATAGAACCTAGGTCGTTAGACTTTGCAGGCAAGTGCCTTAACCACTTAGCTATCTCTCTAGCCCCTGTTTTCATTTGTTCAAAAATACTTTCTAATTTCCCTTATGATTTCTTTTTTGGTTAAAAGTGTTGCTGTCAAGCTGGGTGTGGTAGTGCACACCTTTAATCCCAGCACTCCCGAGGCTGAGGCAAGAGGATCACTTCGAGTTCCAGGTCAGCCTGGGCAAGAGTGAAGCCTTACCTCAAAACCAAACCAAACCAAAAACAAAATAAAACAAAACAAAGTGTTGCTTAGTGTTCATATACGTGTGACTTTTCCGGTTTGTCTTTTGTTTTTGACTTAGAAGTAACTTTACCTTGTTGCGTCTGAGAAGATACTTTTACCATACATATAATTTGGTTAAGTACTTGATATTTGTCTTTTAAAACTTCTTCAGACTTTATCTGTGATTTAGCATGTGACATGTCTTAAAAGGCATCCCACGTTCACGTGAGATGTGCATGCTGCTGGTAGAACTTTTTCTGCTTGGTTTACTGTACTGTTTATGTCCTCTGTTTACTTCTCTTTTGGAAAGAGAGCTATTATCTCTTTTAAGGAGAGTTAATGCTGCTGTCTGTAGCTATTATTGTAGGAATTCTGTGGCTCCCCTTAGTACTGCCAGGTCTCCTCCATGGACTTTGAAGGTGTCCTATTAGGTCTGCCGCTATTTATAATGGTCATGTCTTGTTATTGTATTGGACCTTATTAATATACAGTTTCCTGTGTCTCTTGAGAACTTTTTTGATCTGAACATTGTGATGGTTAAGTTTTGATGTCAACTTGACCTTTCAGGTAATCTTGGGTGGGTCTCTGAGGATGTTTACAGGAAGACAGCCTCTCAGTAGGGGGCAGGATGTAAGGAAACTCAAAGGAGCTAGAAGTAAACATCCTTTCCTGTGTGGGAAGTTAATTCCAGAGACTTGGGAAGCCATTAAGTCTGGGATAGAACTGCAAGACCCCACCCTAGGTTATATAAAGGTGAAAGAATTCTCTCCTTGCCCTCCTGCCTGTTTGCTAGTGTGTGTGTGGTGTTGGTGATGGGTTTCTCTTTCTGCTTGGACCTGTGAAAGGGGAGCAGCCTCTTTTGCATTCTGGAACTTCCCCTGTATCTATAGCTACAAATAAATCCTTTCCTCCCATAAACTGTGCCTGGTTTGGAGGTTCATCCAGGCGGCATGTGGCTGACTACAACAAACATCTATTTCATCTGATATTATTACTATTAGGTACTACTACATCACTTTTAGATTATAACAGATAAGATAAACGAGCTATGTCCACTCTCTTTTACATGGATATCTTTTTTCCCCTCTTATTTATTTATTTATTTTTCAATCAGTAGAAACGTTGGGAGGCAGCTTTGCCCACCACTACACCACCAACACAGACAACCAGTCTTTATAATTATTATACAATAAGAAACTTTGTATGTATAATTCACGTGTCCGTATCCCCATTCCCCACCTCCCTGCCCCCATTCCAGAGGACACATCTTTCGATTGACCAGTTATGCAGCTCGCAGGGTCAACTACTGGTTAAGACTTGACAAGTTTTCTCCCCATGCAGGTTGCACAGCACTTTGCAGCACTAGAATAGCTAGTCAGCAGAGAGGAGGCTTCTAGCTCAGCTACGTCATCAAGTCTCAAGGTCCTCCAAGTAAAGCACGCGTTGTCTTCTGTA
Organism: Zapus hudsonius; assembly: GCA_004024765.1. Classification (NCBI taxonomy): domain Eukaryota; kingdom Metazoa; phylum Chordata; class Mammalia; order Rodentia; family Dipodidae; genus Zapus; species Zapus hudsonius. Next base: position 16,947 of record PVHP010033219.1, on the reverse strand, counting down.
ACTGGCTCTTACCATCTCTCTCTGGTTGGTAAGCAGAAGCATTGGCTGTAATACTTTGGAAGCCTCAGGGATCTCCCTGACCAACAACTCAGTGAGGAACATCCTGCCCTTCTCCCTATTCCTCTCCTTTGTGGTACGGAGGATTAAACCTAGGGCCTCATGCAAACTAGGCAAGAGCTCCACCATTAAATACCATTCCAAGCCCTTGCATGGGGTTTTCCCCCTTCTTACAGTTCAATCTATTTGTCTTTAGAATTTAATATGAGTCTTCTATGGAAAAGATGCAGATGGATCTCCATAGTGGCTAGAGTGGTTTATATTCCCACCAGCACTGTGTGAGGGATAGTCTTTCTCCACACCGTCACCATCATTGGTAATTTTTTTTCTTGATGAAGTCTTTCTGATTGGGGTGAAATGTCATCTCAGTGTACTTGGAAAGTATTTTATTTATTTATTTACAAGGAGAGAGAGAGAGGAGAGAGAAGAGAGAGAGAGAGAGAGAGAGAGAGAGAGAGAGAGAGAGAGAGAGAGAGAGAGAGAGAGAGGAGAGAGAGAGAACATGTACCAGGGCCTCTAGCCACTGCAAACAAATTCCAGACACATGCATTACTTTTTGCATTGAGCTTTATGTGGGTACTGGGGAATAAAACCCAGGTTGTTAGGCTTTGAGTTAAGCACCTTAACCACTGAGCAATCTCTCTAGCCCCTCAGTGTACTTTTAATTTCCATTTCCTTATTGGCTAATGATTTTGGCCATTTTTTTCATGTGTTTATTGCCATCAGTAATTTTTCTTTTGTCAACTACCTGAACAAGTAGCATACCTATTCATTGCCTGGATAATTTGTTTTTCTTTTTCTTTTTCTATTGGCACTTTTTTTGGTTCTATATAAATATTGTACAATAATTCCTTGTCAGTTATTCCTTGTCATTTTGTAGGCTATCTTTTCATAAAATTTTTTTCCTATGCAGAAGCTCTTTAATTTATGTGATCCCATTTGTCAATTCTTGCTCTTATGATCTCAGCTAGTGGAGTGATTTGCAAAACATCTTTGCTTAAGCCTGTATCTTGAAATGTTTTCCTCTAACAGCTTCAGTTTTTCATGTTTTACATTAATGCCCTTGACCCATTTTGAATTGATTTTTGGGTAGGGTGAGAGATATGGATCTAATTTTAATCTCTATGGTATTTCCAGCACCATTTGTTGAAGAGGATTTTTTTTCCCAATGTGTGTTTTTTAAGACTTTGTTATTGTTGCTGAAAAGGCTTCTGTAGCTGCAATGTTTTATTTCTGGGTCCTGTTTTCTATTCCAATGGCCTCTATGTCTGTTTCAGTGCCAGTAATGTGCTGTCTTTGTTGGTATGGCTCTAGGGTGATATATTCAGTGATGCTCTTTCTTCTAAGGATTGCTTTGCTATTCAGAGTCTGTTGTGCTTCTATATGAGTTTTGGGATCTTTTTTCTAGTTATTTCTAGTTCAATAATGTCATTGGAATTTTGATAAGAGTTTCACTGAATCTATAAATTGCTTTTGGTTTTAAAAAAAAAAGCCACAGGGCTGGAGAGATGGCTCAGCGGTTAAGGCACTTGGCTCCAGTGCCTGAGGCTCCAGGTTCAATTCCCCAGAACCCACATAAGCCAGACCCACAAGGTGGTGGCCCTGGTGCTTTCTCTCTGTCTCTCTCTCTCTGCTTGAAAATGAATAAATAAAATATTTTTAAAAAGCCACAATATTAATTTTGCTAATGCCTAACCATAGGAGGCCTATTTTCTAATGTCTTCTTCAATTTTTAAACTTTCGTTAGAGTTTTTTTCTTCAGTGTTTTAAAGTTTTCATTGTAGAGGTCTTTCCTGTCATCTGTTAGATTTATTTTTTTAAAGCTTCGTCAGTGGAATTTTTTGGGCGTATGTGTTTGTGTGTGTGTGTGTGTGTGTGTGTGTGTGTGTGTGTGTGTGTGTGTGTGTCTTGAATGTGTGGGTTGTGTGTGTTATATTCATGTGTGTTGTCGGTGTGCCCAGAGGCACCACACAGAAACTAGAACAGTGAGTATTCTTTCTCTATTGCTTATTTGCATACTTCTTTGAGGTGGAGTCTCTCTCTAAATTCAGAGCTGCAATTTTAGTAAGCCCCAGCAATTCCACGGGACTGGAGTTACAGACATGCATGAATGTGCCTAGCTATTTACACGGGTTCTGGGAAATGGAGCTCACATGTTTTCAAGCCCTTTCAGGGCCCCATGCTTATGACAAACACTCTTACCTGCTGAGCCATTTCCCTAGCCCTATAGATGAGTAGAATGCTTGATGATTTCTTTCTTGGCCAGTTTGTTATTGGTATATAGAAAAGCTACTGATTTTAAAAAATATTTTATTTTATATTTTATTTATTCCTTTTCAAGCAAATATACACAAAGAGAAAGAGGAGAGAGAGAGAGAGAGAGAGAGAGAGAGAGAGAGAGAGAGAGAGAGAGAGAGAGAAAGAGAGTGCACCTGGGCCACCACCTTGTGGGTCTGGCTTATGTGGGTACTGGAGAATTGAACCCAGGGCTTTAGGCACTGGAGGCAAGTGCCATAACCGCTCAGCCATCTCTCCAGCCTAAAAGCTACTGATTTTTGCATGTTGATTTTGCATTCTGATATTTGATGAAAGTGTTTATCAGGTCTAAGGACTTTTTTGTGATTCCCTTTAAGGTCTTTTAAGGATAGAATTATGCTACCTGCTAACAGGCTAATTTGACTATTTTATTTGATATTTTTTCCTTTTATTATTTTACTTGCCTTATTGCTCTAGCTAAGACTTCAAACACTATATTGAATAAAAATAGAAAAAGTAAGTACCTTTGTCTTATTCCTGATTTTAGAGGATTAGAAGACACACTTTCTGTTTTTTCCCTTTTGTATAAATTTTGGCTATAGGTCTGTGACATGCAGTTTTTAACATGTGGAGGTATATTCTTTCCACTCATCTTTTTCAAGGATTAGATAATGAAGGGATGTTGAACTTTGTTAAAGACCTTTTCAGCATTTATTGAGATGATCATGTAATTTCTGTCCCATTTATATGCTATATTACTTTTATGGATGTGCTTATGTGGAACCATCCTTCTAACCCTGGTCATGGTTTATGATCTTAATGTGTTCTTGAATTCAATTTGCAAGTGTTTTATTAAGAGTTTTTGTATCTATATTTATCAGAGAAATTAGACCATAGTTTTATTTTCTTCTTCTTCTTCTTCTTTTTTTTTTTGGTCTTTCAAGATAGGGTCTCACTCTAGCCCAGGCTGTCCTGAAATTCACTATATAGTCTCAGGGTGGCCTTGAACTCATGGAGATCCTCCCCTATACCTCTGCCACCAAAGTGCTGGAATTAAAGCTGAGTGCCACCATGCACGGCCCATAGTTTTTCTTTTTCTTTTTAAATATTTTATTTGTTTATGAGAAAGAGAGAGAGAGAGAGAGAGAGAGAGAGAGAGAGAGAGAGAGAGAGAGAGAGAGAGAGAGAGACTGGGTGCACCAGGGCCTTCAGCCACTGCAAAGGAACTCCAGACACATGCACCACCTTGTACATCTGGCTTTATGTGGGTACTGGGGAATTGAACTCAGGTCCTTCTGCTTTACAGGCAAACACTTTAACTGCTGAGCCATCTCTTCAGCCCAAATGTCCTGGTTTTTAATGTTTAACTTTCATTGGGGTAAAAGAAAGTAAGTGAAAAGAGAGGGAGAACATTAAGTCTCCCTTAAATGTCCTGGAAGTCACTTCATTTGGAAGAGAAAGAGCTTCAAGGAGATGCTTTCAGCCTCTACAGTTCTGTGATCAGTAATCAGAGCACAGGTCTCTGATACTGGGGGAAGAGGCAATGGTTATCCCCATCTGGGTTCCTGGAAGTTGGGGGCAAGCTACTCCAGGATCTCAGGTATAGCCACAGCCCTACGTCTGAGAAGAGTGATGAATAGTTACTACTGGGCTAAGAGCTAAAATTGACTGAGATTAACTATAATCTATTGTCTGAGTCTTCCTGGGCAATCACAACCTTTCATAGATTCTCTAGTCCCCAGACAGTTGCAACTGACAGATTCTATGGGTAGGTACTGTTTGTCACGGTGAGGAGGCTGCTCTTGGTGGATCTCTTCTACTGTCTTATCAGAATCTTCCTATACCTATTCTTGCTTTTCCCTTTTGATCAAATCCAGGGTTTCCTGCCCATCGGGTAAACACTACCACTAAGCTCCAGTCTAGCTATTTCTAGTTGTGTAAGAAAAATTTTTATAATGCAAGTAAACAGGAAAGTAAGATTCACTGCACAAAAAATGATGATTATGTCTGTGTCTAGTAATAGCAAATATTGGTTTATCCTCACAGTCCACCAGCCACTGTCTTAGCTGCCTGGTGTGTATTATGCCATCTGATTCACACAACATGGCTACGAAACTAGTCCCATGATTGTCTCTGTTATCACACCTCAGAGAGGTTGAATTACATAACATTCCAGCTCTAGCAAATAACGGGAATAAGACTCAAAATGAGGTATGCCAAACTTCAGAAACAGTGCTTGTAACCATTATGCCTGTACTAGCTCAGGAGCCCCCACACTGCATTCTGCATTAGTCAGCTTTCACCCTACAGGAGTGCTGTGTGAATTACTTTAAGCATCGGTGGCTGTCAATAGTAGCATTAGCAGCATTTATTCTCATGGCTAAAGGCCTGCAGATCAACCGTGATTTGGCCAAGGCTGATTGAACCCTGCTGGGTTTGTAACTGTTTAAATACAAACATGATATCTATGTGTTTATTGTGGTTGTTGCTTTATTGTTGAGGTCAGGCTGAACAGACAGTAGCTACCCAAGTGACGTGGGTCTCAAGGCAGACCATTAGTGAGCAAGATTAAAATTAAACCAAATGAGCATATTTAGGAAAAAGTCATGTTCACAAACACATCATCGATTAAAGCAAATTGCATGGTCAAGCCCAACATGAAAAGGGAGGTGAAGGCCATGGTGGGAGGAGGAAGGAGGAAGTATTCACTGAATCATAGCACAAAATAGCATAGGATTATGCATTTATCTATTTTAAACTATAGGGATCTTAATTATTTTAATGACAGTATTTCATTTTTGATCCTGGGCAAAACCCAAAATTCTATATCTGAGGGTTGGGGAGATTGCTCAATGGTTAAAGTTGCTTGCTTGCAAAGCCTGATGGCCTAGGTTCTATTCCCCAGTACCCAAGTAAAGCCAGATGTACAAGGTCGCATCTGGAGTTCATTTGTAGCAGGAAGAGGTCCTGGCATGCCCATAGTTTCTCTCTCTCTCCCCCCCCCTCTCTGTGCGTCTCTCTCTCTCCTTGCAAAAAAAAATATTTAAAGTTCTGTATCTGCTACTGAAGGTTTCAGTTCTTCCGGACCTGGATAAAGTTCAATGCTGGCTGATGAACTATAGAATCGTACTGCTGGTGACAGAGCTCAAATCCACAGCATTCTTCACTTGATTCCCTGTCAAATGAAATGCATAAAGGTCTCTCTCTCTCTCTCTCTCTCTCTCTCTCTCTCTCTCTCTCTGTCTGTCTGTCTGTATATAAACATATATATATTTAATATTTTATTTATTTGTTTGAAAGTGGAGAGGGAGGGACCAGTGCACCAGGGCTTCTAGCCACTGCAAATGAACTCCAGATGCATGTGCCACTTTGTGCATCTGGCTTAGCATGGATACTTGGGAAACCCAAGTTCAAACCCAGTTCCTTAAGTTTTGTAGGAAAACACCTTAACTGCTAAGCCATATCTCCAGCCCCCTATATTTTTTAAAACCCTGATTTCAACTTTGATTTCCTTGAGAAGAATGTATTTTCAGAAAACCAGAAGTTCTTGCGAACAATCTTATAGAGATTGTGGGATAAGATCAGAGTTTTAGAGCTGCCTTAAGAGGGAATTTAGTTTAACCTCATTTTACAGACAAGAAAACAAATCATTGGAGCTTGAAACTCCAATTAAATATAGTGGGACACAGGTTTCTTTTTATCTGATGTGTAAGAAGTAGAGGGAAACCCAGGGGGCGGGATAGTTACATGTGTTTCTGCAGTCATAATCCGGTGACAGAAACTCCTGTTCGATTTATGTTATGAGAATCCTCATGACTATAGTAACGTTATCATTGCAACCCACTTTGCCAGTTGCTTATGGAGCAAATCCTTTTCTCTCTCTTTGTAGCTTTAAGGATCTTCTGCTTTTAGAGTCACTTAAATGAGCTGTCTGTTCATTGGCTTCAGTGTCCATAGGGGAGAAAGAGGCACTGAGCCCAGCTTTCTAGGAAGGGAATTGTGACCATCTTCTTAGGCCAAAAACTCTCAACATTGAGCAAATGGTTTCTCTTATAAGGCCTGAGAAGAGCCAAGAGGAAAAAAAAACCTAAGGCAAAAATAGAATTCCTTACACAATCATTTTGTGACTCTGTGTGCAGGGCTGGTACTAGATACTAAGATCAGGAATGTGAACAAGACATAAAAAGTCTCGGGCTGGAGATATGGCTCAGTGGATAAAATGCTTGCTGTATAAGCATGAATACCCTAGTCTGGATCCCCAGAACCTGTAGTGGCCAATGAGATGTGGAGACAGGAGAATCTTCTGGAAGCTGATAAGTCACTTAGCCTGGCAAAAATTGTGCTGAAAATGAGATACCCTGCTTTCAACAGGGTGGAAGGTAAGGACTGACAGCTGAGGTTATCCTGAGCTCTATGTTTGTGCCATCATGGCACATGTGTGTGTTCTGTGCGTATGAGGATCCTGGCCCAGTACCTAGAGTGTTATCTAGAGAATGTATAGTGTAAGATTTCCTTTAGAGCATGTGGGAGGCAGAGGGCAGAGGAATTCCAGACAGAACAGCATGTGCAAAGGTCCAGTGTAACTGACTAATGACCAAGGTATCAATGCTTATCCAGAGTTGAGGAGGAGGCTAAAATGAGGCTGGACAGGCAGTAAGGACCCAGACTGCAAGGGACTTTATTTTAATACTGAAGGTTCTGAGGTAGGGGAAGTGATTTATAATAATCAGGTTTGCATTCTATTTATTTTTGCATGTATGTGTATGCATTTTAACAAATGTGTAGGTACATATGTGTATGCATGTGCCTCTGTGTGTGTGAGCATGCCAGGGGTAGACATTGAGTGTTGGTATTGCTTAAGGAGGGCATGGAGGACAGAGGGTGAAGAGGGTGTTGAAGAATGGGCAGAAACCCTGGTGGCTAACCCAGTAGGCGTTTCTCTATCTCCACCCTCAACCCTGAGACTCCCAACCCCCAAAAAAGCATGCCACATAGACCCAGGTTTGCACCTCAGCTGTGCCTAGAAGGTGGCAGTTCTACCTCCACCATCTGATACGTGCCCAAGCTCACATCCACATGCAAAGCAGGTATTCACAGGTTGCTGATTTCTGCCAATCCTTGTTGCCCATTTCTTTCTCTCCCTCCTCCTCAATTTCTATTTAACCCACAATGCTGCTACAATAAAATGGGATTATTTGTCATGGGATTACTTGTCATGCTTTTTCCCCTGGTCTATGCCCGTTATTCTCTCTGGAGAGATGGGCTGAACACATACAGAGTTGTAACACTTCTGTGGGCTCTCAGGCCCACGTGGGGACATGCCTCCATGGGAGCCCGGTTTTGGGTCCCCTGCTGCTGCTGGCCACAGCCATTAGACACGTCACCGCTGCGAGGCAGCTGACCAAAGCATGCCAGTTCCCTCCCAGTTCCCTCCCTCCTCAAGTGCCACCAATATGGAGCGGCTGGTGCTATCCGGCCAGCAGCCGGCCCAGCCTCCCCAGGCGCATTCCTGTCTCCACTCTGCCTGCTTGGCCCAAAAGCCCCAGACAGACTCCAAGACCAGCGACCTGTTCCTTTTTTTTTTTTTTTATTAAAACAACAATTGAGTTCTTCCTTAATTGCTCTCCACTTTATTTATTGAGACAGGGTTTCTTGTGGAGCCCAGAGCTCATGGATGTGGCTAGTCTAGCTAGCCTGAAAGCCCCAGGGATCCACCTGTCCCTTCCAGAGTGCTGGGATTACAGGCATGCCTAGCATTTATGTGAGTGCCAGGCATCAAAACTCAGGTCTTCATGCTTACTCAGCAAGAGCTTCACCAACTGAACCATCACGCCAGCCCTTGGATTTGTATTTTAAAAAAATTATTTATTTGAGGCTGGGTGTGGTGGTGCATATCTTTAAATCTGAGCATTCGGGAGGCGAAGGTAGGAGGATAGCTGTGAGTTCAAGGCCACCCTGAGACTATATAGTGAATTCCAGGCCAGCCTCAGTTAGAGCAAGACCCTATCTTGAAAAAAAAATGAATTTATTTATTTGAGATAGACAGACAGAGAGAAAGAGAGAGTCAGAAAGAGAGTAAATATGGGCACTCCAGGGTCTCTTGCCACTGCAAACGAACTCCAGATGCATGTGTCACTTCCTTCCTTCCTTCCTTCCTTCCTTCCTTCCTTCCTTCCTTCCTTCCTTCCTTCCTTCCTTCCTTCCTTTCTTTCTTTCTTTCTTTCTTTCTTTCTTTCTTTCTTTCTTTTTCTTTTGAACATCTTTATTGTCAATAATTAGATAAATTGTCTGAGCAAATCTCTTGGTGGTACCCCCATTTCCCTCCTCCCTGTCCCCAACCAACTGGAGCCCCTCCTCAGTGCTCATATTAGATCAGTCCATGGGGTAGGGGGTTCTGAATTGCACAAGAGTTAGCCAGATTTTTCCCCCCTTTGTGTGATATTACTGAGGGGTGCAATGTCTCTGGACATTCTCCCCCACCATGGCTCTTATATTCTTTCCACCCCCTCTTCCACTCAGTCCCCTGAGTCATGGTGGGTGAGTTTTAAGTCTGCTTTATTGTTGAGCTCTTAAGAGTCTCTGTACTTCTGCTTTGGGTTGTGTTGGATATCGTTGGTGTCTGTCTCCATTGACCTTTCATGCGTTATCTGACTTGCTGTGTTGATTGGTCTCCTGTTTATCTCATCACTATTTCATACGTTTCATTTGGGCCCTGTGTGTAGGCCAGGGGTGGTTTATCTCCTGCCAGGATGTCAGCCATCATCCCATGTCTTGTTGGTAGAATTGGGTTGTCCACAGCTCTCGCTGCCTTCTGAAAAATACAAACAGAATCTCTATTGGAAACTGAGATCATATAGGTTAAATGAGACAAACCTTGTTAATTTGGTGAGATCCTAATGGGTGTAGCCTCTCTGTAGCTCTCTGGCAGTGGGAGTTTCCCCTTGGAGTCACGTTCTTGGTCACTGTGCATGCACCACTTTTTTTCATCTGGCTCTTTGTGGGTACTGGGGAATTGAACCAGGCTCATCGGGCCTTGAAGCAAGTGACTTTGACCACTGAGCAATCTCCTCGGGTCTGGGTTTATATTTTAAAAAGAATACTAGTCTCTGCTCTTGCAAATGAATTGGAGTGGGCTGGAGGGAAGAGAACTGGGATAATCCAAGAGAATCACATGGAGAAAAATAGAAGTTCCAGTGCCAGGGCTGAGATGCCCCCCATGTTGGTCAAGGAGGCCACAGAGGTCCTAAAACAATATAGGTTAGTGCCATTGCTCTTGGTTGCCCACCAAAACTAGACAGAAAGTCCCCATTACCAAAGACACTATGCATTTCCATGGCAGAACATAAAGACACAAACTGGAACTGAGTTGGAAGTTTCCTCCCTTCTGGATACCTTTCTTCACCAAAAGCTGCTAAGCAAGCTGCTGAGGGAGAAAATCCATCAACTCTCTTAGCCAGCTGTGGACTGACCTACCAGGCAAGATATGCTGTCCCCTGGTACAATAGGGGCCTGAATGTTCTGGGAATAATCAGTCACTTTCTGACTGGATATGAGGGCTGCTCCACAGGAGGGAATTTATGTCTGGTACTGTAAACCTGGTCAAAAGCCTATGGCTCTGGAAATAGCCCTAGGTGGGAACTTACTACTATGGTTATGCTAAACAGACAGGATATCAGATGGCCCTTTAAATATCCCTAGTTGTTCCCATAGTGAATTCTGCTTGAAGCCTCAATCACAGAAGTTTCTTACTAAAATGGACAGAGCTGCATAGATGGTAAAATTGCTGAGTCTCCAAAAACATCTAATCCCCCTCTCCCTAAGGCTCAGGAGAGCCTTGCAGAAGAGGGCGTGGAAAGAAAGGGGAAAATGGGAAGGAAGGCTACCAAACACTGTATTCTGGATACGACATGGCCATTACACTCATGAATTCACAGAACTGTGATTTCCTGCACAAAACTGAGCCTGTCACTATGTCACCATCAATGAGCGATGAATTCCAGAGACTTCAGATCTCCCAGAGTGGCTAATGACAGCTAATGGCTTCTGAGAGAGGGGGAGTCAGGTTCACCACTGATGAGTTGCCCATTCCACAGTAAATAACCCACCGCTGATGGTCATGGAAGCAACCCAGTGGGTTTGAGAGGCAGATGGGATTCATGGGGAAAGTGTTAGAGGGAGGGAAGAGTGATAAGAGAAGATACTTGGGGAGAATAAGCTCAAAATACATTATAAACATGATGGAAGCAACAAAAATGAAAAAAAAAATATTTAAAAACCCCAAGAATATGGCTGGTGAATCCAGATATGGATCCGGGACTGGGGAGATGGCTCAGTGGTTAAAGGATCTTGCTTGATAAGCAGGCCGGACTGTTTGTAGACTATGCAGCGTGAACAGATGGAGAGAGTGCTCATTTGTGTGTGAATGTGCGTATGTATATTATATTAACATTCAGTAAGGCATACAGGCTATCTTCTTGATTGTACATGCTTGATGTGATGGCCTATTGAAATGATTGTTTTATTAAAGCAAGTTAACATCTCCATCTCCTCATATGTTTTGTTACCTTGGGTTTCTGTTTGTTTGGTTTTAGCTTAGTGTTGTTTCTGAGGATAAGTACACCTGAAATTGACTCCCTTAGTGAATTTCCAGTGAGTAATACAATAGTGAGTATCATTTTCACACACTAAATGAAATGATCTAGAGAGCACTAGGTCTCTAGACTCCTACACCCTGTAAATTTGCACCTTGGACCTGTATCTCCCGGTCCCTCTGTGTTCCTGTATCGGATCATCTTTATTCTAATCTCTGCTTCTGTATATTCGAGTTCCTAAGCTTGTAGATATAAGTGAGACGATGCAGCATTTTTCTCCCCATGTCTGGCTAATATCCTCCAGGTCTATCCGTACCATCACAAGTGATGGGATCTCTGAAAAGCCTCTCTTATGCATCACCTCACCCACAGCTTCTAGGGAGGCCAGAAGGATGAGTCCTTGGGGACTGAGGATGTCTTCAGTACATGCTGGTTAAAAACCAATGCAAACCAAGAATGGCTTTAGAGTTGGAAATTGAACATGACATTAGTTCTCTTCCCCAAACTCACACATAAGAGAGTGTGAGAGGAAACAGCAAAACTTGGGATGTTGAAACTCACTAAATAGACCCAAAAGGCTTTAAATTATACAGATGAGAAAAATCTGCCTTCTTAATTCTGAGGTTCAAATGATAAAAAAAGGCAGTTATACAAAATCACATGACTTTGGACATTCTCACAACAATCCGGGGTGGTACATGTGCCATTATCAAGGTTAAATGTCATATATATATATATATATATATATATATATATATATATATATATATATTAGATCTTGTAAAGCAGATGAGGCATTAGCAAAGTTATATCTGCCATAACTCCTCTGCTTTACAAGATCTATAAGAACAGATTCAGACCATGTCAGACACCACTGTGCCATCAGTGAACCATCCTGGGAGCATATCTCAGGCTTCTCCTGGTGGAAAAAAGACAATCTTCATAGTGCTTCTGTTGTTGATCTTCGGACCCTGTATTCTCAATTGTTTTAACTTTATCTTTGCTCATTTCCAGGCAGCTCATACTTACCATAGAGCAATCTAAATCTATCTATGCAGGGCTCCCTTGGTCATCCTTTGAAAGCTTATCACCCACCACTTCTAAAAGGACTACCAATCAACCCTATCTCACAACGTTAAATTTCCCGGATCCCAAGATAGGCTCGATCCTTTTATGTTACTAATATCTGTTTTTCTCTTTTCTCCCAGATCCAGAAAACCCACATACGAATGCTAATAAGAAGTCTGACTGACTCACAGGTTTCTCTCTTGGGCCTTTAGATCACCCCCCTTCTGAGAGAGACTCTAACTGCCATACCTCTGACCCCATTCAGCTGGAAGTAGTTAAAGACCAGTCATCATCCCCTTTCCTCTAACAGCAGTTTCTTCTGAAGAAATGGGGAGAGTGAGGGGGAATTAGCCAGTCAGGAGAGAGGGCCCAAACAGGGAACACGGAGCCTGCTTCAGGAGAAGCAGAGTTCAGCACCTGTTCCAGCCATCCAATCAGCTCTCTCCCCTCTACTCCTGAACCCAGACCAATCAGCTGTCTCTCAGACTCCCCTGAGCCTGAAGATATAGCCCACCACAATAAGATCATAAGTAAATATTTACCAGGTGGGCAAGGCCTCTTGTTGGCTTTTGCCTCTCCCGAACTTCCAGGTCCCTGCTCTGGTAAGACCCCTCATCTCAGCCTGGTGGGTCTAAGCTGGGGGGAACCCTAGCCCTGACTCCCACATGGGCTCCCTACCCCTTCTGCCTTTCACCTGGAAGGCCCTTACTGTATTTACTCCTCTTAAACTAATAAAGTGTCTCTGAATCTTAAAGTAAAACAGCTAAGCTGGAAAGAAAAGATTCCCACATAATCTAGCCATCCACAGTTTTTGTCTAGTCATGGTAACATGGCTATTTCTCTCATTTTTTAGGTTGGGAAGTATTTTAGTCAGTTACACATTGCTGGGACGGATATCCAAACGAGACACAGCTCATAGGAGGAATGGTTTATTTTAGCTTACATATCCAGGGGAAGTTCTATAACGGTGGAAGAGGCTGTCCCCCTTTCACAGATCCAAGAAGAGAGGAATCACCACACATAAAACTGGCAACAAAACAGCAGGGCCCCAGGCAGAGCTCATACTGCTTTCCATACTTTAAGGCTGAGAATCAGATCAGTCCGCAAACACACCTTAGGGCTGGACTCCATGGTCTGTCCACAGTGACACTTCTTCCAGCGAGGTAGCTGGAAATCCAAGTTACAAACTTTCATAAAATAACTGAGTCTATTGGCGGACATATGTTCAAACTACCACAGGAAGCTAACAGATAATGCAGCATAAAATTATTGTTTGGAACTTTAAGTCTAAATAGTAACAGGGGGCTGGAGAGATGGCTCAGCGGTTAAGGCACTTGCCTCCAGTGCCCAAGGCCCCAGGTTCAATTCCCCAGGTCCCACATAAGCCAGACCCACAAGGTGGTGGCCCTGGTGTTCTCTCTCTCTCTCTCTCTCTCTCTCTCTCTCTCTCTCTCTCTCTCTGCTTGAAAATGAATAAATAAAATATTTTTTTAAAAATAGTAACAGGGTCAGAGGATTGAAAGATACGTGCCCACATGGTATACAGTAGACCCCTACAAAGCTGGTGTACTCCTATTTTTCATAAGCCTTGTAAGATGACCTGACTTTCAAATACACGTGTAAGCAGAATGTTAGTGACAAAAAGCATTAAATTAAAAAAAAGTATTAGTGTCCTATAATTTTTTAAAAACTCCCTCCTAAGTGCTACCATAGTACCAACTACATATAACTGCTGCTTTAGCTGGTGCCAGATTTTGACTCCTCAAAAGATGTTTAAGTAACCAAAGTACTTCAGCTTCAGAGATAAGGCCTTTACAGAGATAAACTCAGGCCATTAGGTGTGCCCTCATCCAATTATATAAGTGGCATTATTATATAAAAACAAACAAACCAGGGCTGGAGAGTTGGCTCAGTGGTTAAGGCACTTGCCTCCAGTGCCCAAGGCCCCAGGTTCAATTCCCCAGGACCCACATAAGCCAGACCCACAAGGTGGTGGCCCTGGTGTGCTCTCTCTCTCTCTCTCTCTCTCTCTCTCTCTCTCTCTCTGCTTGAAAATGAATACATAAAATATTTAAAAAAACAAACCAATTGTTGGACCCAGTGAAAAACACACATGAAGGTAGCAGTTAGAGTCAGACATCCAACAGGTCAAGGAACAGCCAAGATTGCCAGTAAACCATAGATACCAGGGGAGAGGCATGGCTCAGTCTTCCTCCTGGCCCTCAGAAGTGAGGGAGAAATACAGAAAGCTAGGTTCTTTTAGATTTTTCAGTTAGGAAGAGAAGTACTAAAGCGAGAAGCAGGAGATGCCTCCCACATGCCAACCTGCCTTGGCATGAATGAAACTCAGGAATGGAACTTGTCTGAGACTCATCTGCAACAGCTGCAGCGCCCCCTGCTGCCCACAGTCGAACACTCTACCTAGATGGATGGCCTTCACTACCCAGGTGGGCTGGCACAAGAGAGCCTCCTGCCCCTTCAAATCTACAAATCACTCTGGTCTTTCCCTTTACATACCTGAATCTGACAAAGAGTACAATTTTCAATCACCTATAAAGGCTGCTTTTTGGTCTTCTTTTGCTGTCTCTTGTGTTCCTCCTTGCCCTACCCTGTGCTGCTTGGACACACAAGAGTCTGGCACCTTCTTCCCTCCCCAAGCTGGGTGGGGGGCAGGCAGAGCAGAATACTGCTTCTTGGTTTGGGTAGTTTTCCTGTTTGCCTCTGTTTTATGATTTGGGGTAACTTCTCACTTTAATTCCATGTGTGATTTTCCTCGTCTCTGAATCTACCACACGCGTATGTCACTTACACTCTAGATCTACCGCGTGGGCGCTTTCTCTAACTCTGGTTAGCCATAGGCACAAGTCTCTTTGTGAGAGTTTCAGACAAGCTTCATGAACCCCCTCCCCTTGACTGGGAGGTGTCTCTAGCCAGAGCTCAAACCTAGATGCTAAAACTGATTGGTCAGGTGTAGACCAATCAGCTATCTCTCTGACTTACCTGGGGAAAGTCTTAAAAACTTCCCTAAACAAAGCCCAGTCTCTTCCTCCACATGGCATCCTAGAAGGAGGACTTTCATTTTCCAGGTAAGGCTAATGGCTAGGGTGAGGGGGACTCAAGATCTCCCCACACGAACTTTTTCTCCTGATGGGAGCCCTCTGTTATCTTTTCTTCTCCTGCCTGTTTAGTTAAACGGCATAGATTTTGGCTAAAACCTCTCCCACGTGTTCTCCCCACACTGGTGGCTGGAGACCTCTGTAACTCCCCATTTTCCTTTAAATAAAGTCTCCCACTATACCTTAACCTCTGGTTGTCTATGATTTTAATTCCTTAACTTTGTAGACAAGAATCTGGGTACTCCTTCAATCTTGAGGTGCATTGGAATTTTTGCTGGGTGTTATCTAAAGTCTAACCCCCAGCCCAGTCCTTACATCTTCACTACTCATTTCTCATCTGAATTTATTTTTTTAAAATATTTTATTTATTCATTTTCAAGCAGAGAGAGAGAGGAGAGAGAGAGAGAGAGAGAGAGAGAGAGAGAGAGAGAGAGAGAGAGAGAGTGTGTGTGTGTGCCAGGGCCACCACCTTGTGGGTCTGGCATATGTGGGTCCTGGGGAATTAAACCTGGGGCCTTAGGCACTGGAGGCAAGTGCCTTAACCGCTGAGCCATCTCTCCAGCCCTCTCATCTGAATTTCTTGGTCTCTGCTTTGATATCTTCTCTCGGCTATTCTTTCCGAAGTCACCACCATTTGCTGCTTAACTGTCTTTCTTGCATGGGAGAGCTCAGGGAGGAGGCTGTGCGTTCCTTCTAAATCTCCCCACACAAGCTCCTAGGTTCCATCTTCTCCATGAGTCTGGCTCCACTCTAGTCTTCTCTCCAAACCCTCAGTTTCTCTTAAACGAGCCTTATGAACCGTGCTGTGCCTTCCACGTGAGTGCCTGCTTCCTGCTTTGCACCTGCTATGACCCTGCTGTGGCCTTCTTCCCAGATCCCTCTGCCCTTAAATAAACCTCACAATCTGTGATTTCCCCCTAAATAAACTCAATAGTTCATAATTTATCCTTCTTGAGTCTATTTTTATCAGTGCTTTAGGAACAAAAATTGGGGTTCATAAATTTGAGGGACTCCCTTCTGAACCCCCAAATCCCATATTGGAAGGAATGATTCCAGCTTCTCATTTCTGTTGTCCGTGTCATTTTGTTCAGGTTGTCCTAGGGACCCAGTGCACACTCTGTGCAGTGGCTTATATTCATGCCCTCCACGGAGAGAGCTCAGTCTGACTTCCTCTGAAGGAAGGAGGAAAGGGAAGGAGAGGGAGAGGAAAAAGCCAGAAAGGAAGAAGAGGCCCAGTGTGTCTAACTCTGCCTTGACCACAGCTGGGAATCTCCTTTTAAGCACAAGGGGTTATACTTCTGTATTTAATTCTTTTAAAACCAGAATGTTACTGAAAAAATAAACAAATGCACGCATCTACACATTCCAAAGAAGAGCAGAAAATTCTTCCTCCGCCTTCCCAGATCTCTAAATGGGAAGGCAGCTAGTCATCCTGAGGTTTAGTAAAAGGTATTGAAGTTCAGAAATGCTTAAAAACACTGTATTTTTATTTGTTCACTTTTTTCCCTAACCAAGAACAATAACTGCTTAGCTTCCACCTTACTCCTTCCTTGGAACTCACAGAGTCGGGGAAACACTGGCTGGGAGAAGTCATTCCTGGATTTCCTTGGGAATGTTTTAATTTCCAAAGAGAGGCTCTGGATGGCAGGACAGTGGGCTGTCCAGAGTCTAGTACATAGCACGTAACCACACACGTTTTCACTGTGGTTCCAAAAGTTATGAGCTCCTAAGTGAAATCGATTGCAAATAAAACATGTGCCTCAGCAAACATAATTCATTGTTCCAGATGCTTTGGCCTATTCTGCAGGATCTCTCTCTCTCTCTCTCTCTCTCTCTCTCTCTCTCTCTCTCTCTCTCTC
>PVHP010033218.1:0-19793 GCA_004024765.1 Zapus hudsonius | reverse complement strand
TTGAGATTTTTTTAAACACATGAACATATTGGGCTTTTTTTGTTTGTTTGTTTGTTTTGTTTCTTCCGAGATAGGATTTCACTCTAGTTCAGGCTGACCTGGAATTCACTATATAGTCTCAGGGAGGTCTTCAGCTCACAGTAATCAGCCTCCCCAAAACAACATGTCCAACAAACTGGAACATATTGAAATTTGCTTCAAATCTCTTCCCATTGCCTTTTCTCCTCTCCCCGTTCCCTCACACTGAAACCTTGCCTCATTCCCAGTTTGATGTCTGATTCTATTTACCTTAGCATGCCCCATCACCCGTGGGAAAACATGATGGGTTCAGTACAGAGCTGGTATCATGGAGGTCACTAGAGCCACTATGAAGTCACGAATGGACCAGTCACTCATGCCAGCATATACTCTACCAAAATACATTTCCTCACTCTGGTTCTTACATTCTACCCATTCTCTGCTGTTCCCTGATCCTTTGACTCCTCCTTTAGCCCTAAGCTCTCAACAGCTCTTATTTTCAGCTCTTTGATGAATTTTGGATCCCCTCAGAATCCATAGACATCCCCCAAATGAAGCTTCTCTGGCCAGTAGTGAAATCAACGCTAATATTCTTTCCACCACCTCCTCTATCTGACTGGTACAAGAGATGCCCCAGCCAGTGCTCAGCACTGAACTGTCACTTCCTGTCATCACCTTATTGAGTTTTTGGTCTCCCTAGTCATCCCCAATGTTTTCAAAAAGAAGCTTCTCTAACCAAAGTGAGAATAGCTCTTATCTGTGGGCATGAACACTTAGAGAGCAATTTGACACACACAACCTATCTGTTTAGTCAAAGAACAGCGGTAGCTTCCTCTTAGGGCCTATGACCTTCCAAGGAATTTGAACTTTTTTCAATACCAGGCACATCTGACTTCTCATGGATGAGGCCTCCAACACAATTCCAGAGCAGTTGGTTACCCATAGGCACATCCTGTTTGGTCTCTCCTCTGCCAACAACTCACTGAGAGGGTGTCCCATCCCTGGCACTGGGGGTTTTCTGTACAAACTGAGGCATCTGGGTGTTGCATTCCCCACACAGATGATATTTCTGCCCAAACACTCTTTAAATATATATATATATATATATATATATATATATATATATATATATATATATATATATATATATATATATATATATATATATATATATATATAATTTAAATGAGCTAAAAAAGAAGTATGTTTCCACACGGCTTCTTCATGGTGTTTTTAGTTCTGTGTGGTCCTCTGAGCACTACCTTCCCCATCCTCCTTCCCTCCCCCCAAATGGCCTTCTCCAGCCCTGTATTCTGTTTTCCCACTAGCATTCCTCCTATGCCCTCCCCCAGGACCTCTCCTCTTCTCTCCTCCTCATCGTAGCCTCTTTCTGGCTCATGGTCTCTACTGTTAACTCTTCTTCCAACTTTCATACCCATCTCAAGATTCCAAGCTTGGACCCATGTAGTTTTCTCATATGCTTCACTTCGTGTTAGAATAAATACTCAAATGAAAAAAAGATTCAAATGGAATTTCTTTAAAAATAAAAACATTTATCTGACTGGTAATGGATTACCCCACGGTGTTTGTATTTTCAGGAATCCCCATAAGACTTGCATATTCTGAGCCCATGAACATCTTGACCTGGAGAATGAGGGAGGTCAGAAAGAATGAGACAAGGAAAAAAAAGAACCGTGAGGGTCCTCGGTGGAATGGGGGGGGGGTCTAGAATACGAGGAAAGAGATGATATTAGGATGTGGATGCAATAAAATTGCAGTATGTTCACAGATTAAAGTTCTTGACATAAAACCTGAAAGAAAGAGCAGATTGAGGAGGAAATTAAAATTTAAATCCTTAATGGGGATGATTTTTATTGCTTCCTGGCTAAGGATAGGTTTGTTGCTGTTTTTTTTTTTTTTTTTTTGGATTCACAACTTGGTTCAGTTATTAAGCAATAATCTACTTGAGAATCAGAGATAATATGCTGTACTTTGTTTCCAAATTTCATTATAGCTTTAACTCGCTTTGTAAACGTGCTTATAATCAACTCCTTCAATTTGTGTATGATAGGTATGTAACATAATCCATTCACCAGTCAATTTGAAGGTCTGAACCTTTTCTAGAGCTGTTGTTCAGTGAATGGAGCTGGCCTTTGAAAGGGTCTGGAGCTTGGCTCAAGACCACCTTGCTCTGCTGTTGTCTGATGAGTCCAGAATGTGGGTCAGGCTCTCAGGAAAGTAAGTTATGAACGTAGAAAGTCTGGTAGCTTAGTAGAATGCCCTGTGGAAGTTTAGGAGAAGAAAACGAGAGTAACACACTCATAGTGAAGACCTCATATCCCAAAGAACTCCAAAAAAAGGGGGAACATAAAGGTGGTCTCATATTGACTCAAGAGAGTGGGGGTCACTTAGTATGAAGTTGAAGACTATGTCTTCCACAAAGTCGCTTTCCAGCTGAAACAGGACTGATCAGTGAAGGTGGTAATAGCCAGCCCAGCTGATGAAGCACTAACTTCTCCATTCTTGAAGGTGACACAGCGGAGACAGTTTATAAGGACTTTGTATTATCTGAATAAATGAAATAATTCTTAGTTGGGTTTACACAGTTTTCTCCATGTTGCCTTAACCAAATCAAAGCACTCTAGAAACATGTCTCGTCTACAAAATTCAGTGTCAGAGCCAAGAAAAGAGGTCTCATAATGATACTGTAATAAATTACTTTGACATCATGTATCTAAATATCGCTAAATTTCACATATACAGAAAATGTTTTTTAAAGAAAATAAACATAATTATGACTGTAACAGCCTCTCCATTATTTCCCTCATTTCCTGAAAAGCACTGGAGTTCATGAATTTTTATGGTGTTTTTGATGGTTTTGTTTAATAGAGTTGCACTACTTTACATTTAACAAATTCACTAATTTGGCGACAATGAGTAATTTGTTAAGACATGAGGACCTAAATGTTAATAATAATATATTACTTTCAGTATAAATGACTAAAATAATAGCAACTGAAAGGAAGTACAGGTTTTTTTTAATACACCAATATAATTTGATGCCTTACCTCTACTCTGTAGAGATCCTTGAGAGCCCTGGCCAATTCTGTCTTCTTTCCATGTCTCTAGAGTAATCCTCTCATTGACAGGGTTCATTACTGGGTTCTCTCTCCAGGCAGCAAGGAGAAGAAAAAGGAAGTAAAAGCATGTCCCTTCCTTACAGGTCACCACTTGGAAGCTTTATACCTGGAAACTTCAAAAGTTATTTTGGGGGCTGGAGAGATAGCTCAGCGGTTAAGGCACTTGCCTCCAGTGCCTAAGGCCCCCAGTTCAATTTCCCAGTACCCACATAAGCCAGACCCACAAGGTGGTGGCCCTAGTGCTCTCTCTCTCTCTCTCTCTCTCTCTCTCTCTCTCTCTCTCTCTCTCTCTCTCTCTCCTTGGAAACGAATAAATAAAATTTTTAAAAAAGTTATTTTTGGCCAACACCAAGTTACATGACCCATGTCTACCTGCAATAGAATCTGTGAGACGCTACCTTCAGATGAGTAGTCTTATATCCTGAACATTTTACTGTCATAAAAGAAAGGTTAAATGTAACATCTAACTCTCTGTATTCTAGGATGTGTTCCCAAATAAAAAATTAGCACCAGCTTTTAGAAAGACCATACAAGGCAACTTGCATATGTAATTTGCTGGCATCACCATCATATCCAGAAAACAAAATTTACTGATGACTTAAAAAAAAAAAACAGGTGAGATGAGTGTAACTGATAACAAGTCAACTTCTGTCTTGTCCAAAGACACTTATTACATCATGTGTCCCCTATGTCACCTTCCATAGAGTTACGCAGTGGGAAAACAGAAATGCTTGTCACCCTAGGTCCAACCTGTGGTCTTAGCACAAGCTCCTTTCACACACAAAGAAAGGTTTCTTATGCCATTCTTACTGAGTCACTTGTGGGTAATTATCCATGATTCCCAGTGATGTGTGTTGCCATGCAACACACCCAAATCCTCTTTCATCCACTGGACCACTGTGATGACCTCTGGAATGAGATTTCCATCTCAATCCTGAGAATGAAGATCTTGGTCCAAGTGTGTTCTTTCCTTGAGTGCACAGCGTCTGCTTTAGGGGTAGCATTGCTATCCTATGTTTTTAGAGTTATTCTCATTATCCAAATTCATTTCTCCAAATCTGTGTTATATGCTCTGTTGATTTTACTGAAAAGTTTCTTTGTCATGATTGGACCCTGTCGGATACACTTAGGAAAGTCAGTTGCATTGAGGCAGGCGAAAGAGTTTCACCATTTTCCTAGGAAAATTGGGACATGTCTGACATTCTGCTATGTGATTTTGGGATCTATTCCTAATAGAAAAGTTTGGTAACCCCAAGAGTAGCTGGAATAAATGTTATCCAAATCAAACGGGTGACCATTAATTGCCTTTGAAGGGAAACTTTGCATGGGAAAGTTCTTGATCATTCATGGGAACAGAATTCCTGTGGGTGTTTCTAAAGATCCAGTCATTATTATGTTTTGTATTTTCATCTTTATCAACATCAGATAAAAACAAAACATGCTTTTAGAGCTCCTCCCAAGATTTTCTTTCTCTACACTGCACTTTTCAATTTTAGGATGGAACATTCACATTACATATAAGAAAAATATTTCATTTTTGATAGGAAATTGTGCTTTTTTTCTGGCTACTGACAGTGACATATGAGTGAAGATAGGCTTCTTAGATGTTCTAACCTTCAAAAATTGTAGCTCTAGAAATCAACTTAAATGTAAGGTAGAATTCTGCAAACAATGCTTTTTAACTGGAACAATTGTAAGCTTACCACACAGAGTAACGGTGGAAACTGGAGAACAAAGATGCTCTTTGCTCTGGGTCCAACTAAGAAAGATTATGGCATCAATCTGTATTTGAAATTATCATTTAGCTTATCAGACTGGAAACAGAAAAGACAAGTGCTGGAAAGGAGGGTTACTGTTCCCAAAAATGAGGAGTTTCTTTTTTTCTCAATGGCCAATATTGCTATTAGCTACCTGTACACAAATAAATTTGGAAAAGTTACTCTCCTATACTATCAAGGATTTGAAAATGATTAATTCAAATAAATAAAAGAGTAAATTAGATCTAATCTGTTTGGGTTTTAGCAGGGTCTCACATGAAACCCAGAGTTTGCAGTTTAGACTAGACGAGGAATCCAGGGAGCCCCAGGATCTGCCTGTCTCTGCTTCCTCTGTGCTGGGAATATAGGCACACATCACCAGGCTCCAGCTTTTGTAAAAGTGGAAATACAGGTCCTACTGTTTGTGTGACAAGGACTTTATCCAATGAGCTGTCTCCCTAGCCCCCTATTATTATTGTTTCTAAGCTTTAGATCAACCGCTTCTTGAAGTTCTTAATGGGTTCTTTTATCTTCCCTATTAAGACCAAGTTTGAGATCAGAAAACATTATACTCATTCAGGAAAATCATCTCTAACTGTTCTCAGAACTGCATGAAAACAGCTATATGTTATATGATAATCCACTGGATTCTAGCAATGATGCCGGGTTATATGGAACCGATGGATGGTAATGTTACCATATTTAACACTTAGCTTTGTAGAGTAAATTCTTTATAATTTTCAAACATCATGCATACGACTTGAATTGAATGCAGCATTGCATTCTGAATCCTTTTTCATTAACAGATACAGAACTAGCTCTTCAAGTTGTTTGTCACATAGATTCCCCTGTAGTCATTCAAGTCACACGAGACATGGACATGCACAGGATAAGATCAAGGGATGGATTCTGGGACACTGCCTCAAATGGAAGCACAAAATGAGCCTCAGCAAAGAGATGGATATCAACCATCGCAAACTCTAATAGCTCTGAAGTAGTCTTTCTAAAATAACTTGGTTTTGTACATTCATCTACGTTATCTTGGAATGAGTAACTTCTCAACACGTACTTTCAAAGAGAAGGAAAATAGTAGGAAATCAAGTATATTATTATTATTTTTATTGTCCATAATGAGTTACATTATTTAGTGGGCAAACAATGAGTTGTTATCCCCAATTACCCAGTGCCTCCCTCCCCATCCCCAATCAGCTGGATATCCTCCTCCGTGGGCCGTCTGGATCAGTCCTTGTGGCAGGGGACCCTGGATAGCCTAGTACTCAGCTTGGTTCTCCTGGCCCAAGTATGTTGTTACTGAGGGGTGCCATGCCTCTGGATAGTCTCCCCCACCACGGCTCTTACAATCTTTCCACCCCCTCTTCCGCTCAGTTCCCTGAGTCATGGTGGATGAGTATTAAGGCTGCTTTAAGGTTGTGAGCTTAGGGGTCTTTGTGTCAAAAATCATTGGTTTCTGTCTCACTGGCTTATTCTGTGTTAATTGAATGGCTGTGGCTGTGGGTCCCTTGTTCATCCCATCGTTCTCTGCAGGGTAAGTATATTATTTTTTAGAAATGAGAGTACTAGACTTTTTCCTGAATACAAACTATCAAGAATGAATACTGAATATAGGTTTGAATGGGAAGCATGGAAATGTCTTGCTTCTACATGTAAACTTTGAGTCAGGTATATTTCAAAATTCTGGTCAATAGCAGCACTAAGTATGCAAAGAATAATTCCCAGAATATGCAAGGGCAACCGGCATATTGCCTTTCCCACTGGGCCAACAACCTTCATTTAATGACTGCTGTCACTTGATGTGTCCTCTGCTCACCAGCGACAAAACCGTCACAGAGCTTGTACTCATCATGACAATAGATTTGGAATAAAGACAATACTGATGTCTTACTTTATAAGTTCAAATATTCCAAAATCGCCAATTGAAAAGAGAGCAGAGTTATAAATGGCATGCATATATTAGTTAATAAGGTGAATAATAAAAAATTAAAATCCAATTGATTGAATAGTTTGCTGTACAAGGGCAAAGAGACACTTACTGGCCAAACCTTAACAGGAGGTGAGGAACACACATAACGCAACACTTCTAAGAAAACTCTTTCAGGTTAGTTGCCATAAATTGGATGAATTCCAGCTTTTACTGGAAGAAAGTAGTTATTTGTGTATCAAGAAAATATATAAGGAAAATGCCAAGGTAACGGATACTCTTTCGTTTTGAAGGAAAATGTTCAAAGCATTTTTAACTAATGAATATACATGAAGATGTTTCATTCAGTTATGTTTGATTCGGCTCTGTTTGGTACAAGTTATTTAAAATAAGGTTGTCATTGTGTGTTGCAATGTTAATGTATATATCCCTTATGCATACCTCTTTTATATTCTTTTTTTTTAAAGTTTTGAAGCCTGTTGGCACATCACAGTTTGTTGAAAATGGCTTAGACTACCAAGTCCAAAGTAAATGAACAGTTCTATATGTGCCAAAGAACCCCTACAGACAGATCAGCAAAATAGAGAGAAAATACATCTCAGATTAACTCACTTCTCATTTGAGCTTTGTGGATTAACTTTAATGGATTATACACATGTACTCACATAGAAAAACATAAATATGTGTTCCACATAATAAAGCCATTCACTCTCTTTGGCAAAATAACGTCACTCATTTTTTAAAAATGTGCCCTACAATCTTTCTTGTGAGATCTCATTTCTCTTTGTAGCCGTCTCCAATGAATGGAAAATAAATAGCAACATGATATGAAAAATAATGCCCAGAAAAAGTTACAGAATCTTTATAACAAAAATGCAGGTGTTGATCATACAGAGCCCCTAACTAGAGGGAGAGAACACTAAAGTTTAACAATCCAGATAAACACGGTTTAAAGTCTATTTGAGATGCAGGCTGATAAATGACGTCTACAAAATCCCGAGAAAAAAATAGACATACAATTTTTAATTGAAAATTGCTGAAAAGTGAAACACTTTAAATTATGAAAAAAATATAGGTAAAGAACTCGGTGGGACTTCCACTGAAACTTACCCAGAAGACAAGAGAAGTGTGTCTTGTGTATGTGAAATACACACCCAAGGTGGCCAATGTGTAGAGAAATAAAAAAATGATCCCTTTATTAAGAAAAGGCTGGACTCTCTCCCTGTGGCTCATTCAGCATTATCTGTTTGTATTACTAAACACATACGTGAGCTGTACTCACTGGGCAGGGAAATATCAGTCTTGATTTAAATGCGTCTAAGTTATAATGGCATTGAAAAACTCTAATGAGATTTTCATCAATAAAGAATCCCTAATTTTATGAATATGTGTTTATTTGTGGTCCATTAAAGTTCTTTAAATTTGAGTTCGGTAATATTAGTAAATATTTTCTTGCCCAAGTTTTTTAAATTCTCCATGCTTTTATATCCTTTAAAACTTAGAGAACATCCTCCACTTAAGCCTAGAGAGAAAAATAATGTGAATTCAAACTTAAAGTGAAAGGCTTTTTGCACTTTAGATTGTTAAAAGAGAATTAAAAATAAATAAGGGCAGTGTATTCTCTCTCTGTTTCTCTCTCTCTTTATCTCTCTCTCTTGTTGTTTCTTTTTTTTTTTTTTTTTTTTTTTTTTTTTCTTTTGTTTTGTTTAAGATGCTTGACACCTTGTCAATCTCCTTTTAGATCCCAGGAAAAACACCTGTAATAACACGAGTTACCACTGGATGGCAATGACAGCTTTTGTCTGCAAAATATGCACGGTGCCTTTCATATAATTCAGGGCCACAAACCTTTTACTCCGGGGTTTTTCAGAACATCCAAGTACCAACCACACCAAGGTGACTCTGGATCATACATCTTGCGTTCTGTTGGGTTTGCTTGCCTCCTGGCCCACTGCTTGTGAAAACAGCCAGGAATGCTTCCTTACTTGAATCCACCTGTAGCAACTTGATATTAATAGAATGCAAAGCGAGCAAGGAAACAGAAAGTCCAGTAAAAAGGAGAGAGCAAAAATACCAAGTAAAAGGAAAGTGAAGACAGGTTAGTGCATTGCCTTCTATTACTATGTGGTGCCAAGCTTGCAGACAACAGAAAACTTAAGAACATACTTAGTTGAAATCCTTCACTTTAACATTTCATAATATGAATCTAATCATCCTAATGAATAAAGTTATACAAATTTCAGATAACCGTTGACAGTTGAAACAATGATTGGAGAGTACTTTAATTTTCCAGAGCAGATTGGTTAGAAACTCATGGTATGAATAAGTAAAAACTTTAGGGAAAAATTAAATATACATAAGATGATAAAAGTTTTTAACACTGAATTTTATGCTGTTAGGATTTGTCATCAATTCAAAGATTAATAATAATTTTTAAAGTGTGAGATATTATCATAGGATGGAATGATGAACTCCCCCCTTTTTTTCAAGAAAACCCAGATTTAAACGAATTGACCTTAGTAAGGGACCTTTGAATATGAATAGTTTTACTGGGTTATATGGAGGGAAAGAGCATAGATATAATGAGTGGATTGAGATGATTGTACTAAGAAGATAAAATAAAAATGAACTAAATCTTATAAATATATGAAATTAATCAATTAAGCTTAAAATTATAACTTTCCAGTTAACTTACACTTATGGCTAGTAACAAATTATAACAGAATTAACATATCTATTAGCTTTTAACAACTCTCCCTCTTTGATGGCAGACATAATGGCTTAAATATTATAAAACATCAAAACAATATACGAATCAGCAAAAATAAAATGGAGAAGTTTGGTCAATATTGCAGTGTGCTCAAATTTAGCAACAATGAATCAATTTAACTAAATTCAAGTAGAAAATTTCAGATATTTTGCTTTCTTAGTCAACACAGAAAAGAAAGTTAGTTAATTGTAATTGTAGTTAGCAGGTTCATAAAAGAGAACTTCGTCTCTGTTAATATAAAATACTTCTGAGTTTAACTTCATAGATTTTTAACTCTGATAGTGATATATCACATATGTATACCATATATTTACACATATTATGGATATATATTATTACTTATATTATACAGAAAATTTATAGATCTGCAAAGGCAAACTAGACAAGGTAAGGTCAGTTTCTGGATATTTATGTCTGTTTTCTTCCTACATCCAGTTCATACACAGGGAGACCTGCTACAGGAATCACACGCATTTGGGAAGACATTCTTGGGAACCAGCAAATGTGTGGTTGTGTCTGCAAGATTCTCTCCTTTTCTCATATGAAAGTACTGCCAGATTTTGGAGTATTTGAAAGCAGCCTGAACACATTCTCTTTCTGTTCCCAAATGATTAGGTTGTACAAAATGACTAATTTTCAAAACTCTTTGCCCTTTTACCACAAAGCCAGATAAAAATGACTAAGGTAGAGCTTCTCTGTGCATATTTTAATTTCTAATTGTATTTAAAACTAAAGTGGTAAAAATAATGTTTGGCTGTATAACCTAAGGAAAATGGATGATGCTGTCATATGAAATGCCATCACTTTTATGTCATATACGCAAACTTGTACATGTCAGGGCAAATGAATGACTCACACAAAAAGCCTCTCCCCTTTGTATGGATGTATTGATTTGTGTATCCAAACTTGAATAATTGTCATCTGATTTCTCCTCTTTTCTGTTCCTCCTCTGTTTTCTGTTTCTGTTAAGCTTCAATTTTTTTTTTTTTAAGAATCCATTTAGTCAGGAGATTTTGTGTTTATTTTGGCGGTACAAATCCAGGCTCTCACACATTGCTAGGCAAATGCTCTACTACTGAGCTACCTACATCCTTAGCTCTAGCCAAGACATGGTCCCTAAGAACTTCAGACTGAACTCAGCTCAAATCTTGAAAAATGTGAGGTCAAATTCTGACAAATGCTATAATTGTTCCTATTCACGTTATAGCTGAGAAATAACTTTCTCAAATCAAAAGATACAACAACCTCAAATAGAAACATTTTAAGAACTACAATGAGCAAAATTTCTTCCTAAGTTTTTGATATTTAAGTATCTAAAAGACAAAGGATGAACACGAGTGTGAATTTCCATGCAAACACACGCGTGCAAGAGAGAGGGCTCAGGGCGCGTGAATTTTTAGCTTTGCGGAAAACTGGAAGCCATGCTGAATACGTGTGTGTGAATTTTGTACCTGGGCAGGGTTTTACTTTGTTTTTGTTTTTTTTTTATGTTTGCAAACTAACACGCAATTCTGAGTACCATTTGTGTTCATACAAGTCATTAAGGAACAGAGTATTAAAAATGCCTGACGACCAGAGTCAGGCATGATGGGGCATCCCTACAATCCCAAAAACTGATGGGTAAAAGCAGGAGGATCAGTAAAGGGCTAGCCTCAACTATTTAGGGAGGTTGAGATCAACCTGGCCTACATGACACTGTTTTCAAAAAACCAAAACAATAAATAAATGAATATAAATGATACAGAAATGACCAGATAGATTAGAAAGCCTAGTACATGGTTTGTAGTACAAGCACACTCGCTCTCAGTGAGGTATTCACACTAGAGAATGTGTGAAAAGTGATCATTTAGAATCCACGTGAAGCAGCCTCACATTTCATGGGGTCGCATTTTAAATGTTATTGTAAAATGTCTTTATTCATTTAAGCTGTAAATACACAAGAGTTCAGCTTGGGATACAAATACTAAAGCTATTCTATGTTTGTAAGCTTTTCTTTTCTATGTAATATTAGACGAATTGTGCCAATACCTCTCCAAGTAGTCACTGCACTGGTTTCAGACTTTCTTTCTTTCCAAGTCTTTACATTTCCTAGGCATTGCCAAAAAGAAATCTCAGGCCCAATGATATGCAGAATCCTTACTCCTGTCTTTCATATTGGTTTCACTTCATTAATATTTGTACCTGGCTGCTTTCTCTGAGTTGAACTAGTTTTCCTGAAAGCCCATGATCTAAGCGGGTCTTTAAACTACATAACTAAAAAAATATTTTTAACTGAGGTCATTAAAATGGTCACATAATTTTTTTCATGATTTAAGAATAGTTGAGAATTCAGAAGTAATTGTCAAGTAAAAAGTCGAGGCCCTTGATGACGTTTCTTCTCTCGCCTGTGAGAGAGCACACATTGATAGTCCACAGAGAGGCTCAGGGAACATCTGGGAACCGGATTTTGGATGATTGAGAGAAAAAAGTACTATATATGCCTAATTTCATTTTCTAATCTAGTTTCTTATGCATGGAAAAAATAAAATGAGGCTAAAATACTGAATTTGTAAACAATAAAATAAGATTTCCAGATGACTATTAGCTTGTAGATATATGTATACACTCTTAAATTAAAATGACATTTTTTAGAAAACTTTTGGTTTCATATTTTAAACCTTGCATCAAGATTTAAGCATATATATATTATATATACAAAAATATTGTGTGTATATATATATACAAAAATACAAAAAAAGTGTATATATGTATATTCACAAAAATAGTAATAAGGAAATATAGGGGAGAAACAAAGCAGAGAGTTGGGAATCTGTTTTACCTTCAAGTTCACAAGTGCAAAGGAGGTTGATTGTGCTCAATTTGGCTGTCACTTGCCTTTGAATGTGGTCTTGTTATTTATCTTAAAACTAATTTTCCTCACCTGTGATCATGTCCTAAATCTACATACACCGCTATGGCCCTGCTCCCTTTGAGAGGATGATGCTTTATTTTTGGACAATATGCTTCACTGACAAGTATCCTTCCAATTAGATATTTTCACTCCATATTCCTAACACAAACCGTGCATTGAGGACCTTCTTAGAATAGGAATTTTGTTTGTTGTTAGCCTTGCATTTCTTAAATCTAGTGCAATGCCTTATTTGCATATATATACATATACAGTAATCACTCTTTTCCTGAGTGATTACTGTAAGTCTGGATATGCTAATTCAAAAGGATATATCCAAAAATGGAACTGACCAAACTCCATGCACTGCATATCACACAGCAGCCAGAGAGCAGCCTGCAGTGGACTGAGCGCTCACCTGTCATCAGACCTGGGCTCAAGTCCTAAATAATCTCTTTCAAGTTATGTTATTATGCAAGTGTGTTTCGTTTCATTAATTTACCTGATTAGGGATTATTTGTGATTTTCAAATATGATTACTTAAATGAATTTTCAAAATATAGTGATGGAAGTATATGAAGTTTATATTAGATGGATGCTATGTATTATTTATTATGTGTAAATTGTGCCTTATTTTTATATCTGTTATGGCTGCCTTTTCTGAAAAAACATCATATTACTTAAATTTCACTTTGTGGATATGATTAAATGTTAAAGTTCTGTGGTTATTGTGGGCACAGAAATACTGTTGTTGTTTTCCCCAGTTTTTTTTTTTTTGAGTGTTTTTGAAAATTTTACTTTAAATTTATACCAAGTTAAAGTGTAAGATAAAGATCTAATTTAAGAATTATTTTTCAGGGCTGGAGAGATGGCTCAGAGGTTAAGGCACTTGCCTCCAGTGCCTAAGGCCCCCAGTTCAATTCCCCAGTACCCACACATGCCAGACCCACAAGGTGGTGGCCCTGGTGTGCTCTCTATCTCTCTTTCTCTCTCTCTCTGCTTGAAAAATGAATAAATAAAATATTTTAAAAAAGAATTATTTTCCAAATAGTTTTCCAAAATTGTTGAATGAATATTATTTTTGTATGAAGCTTTTAGTGCAGTCATAATCCTATTTTATATTTTATATTTACAGGAAGGATTTGCATTTTCACTTATAGTATTCATGATATTACTTAAGGCACTAATATCTATATACATATGAACTAAATTTTTCATGGTCTTCAATATGACCAAATGAATTTTGCTTTTTTGTTACTTGGATTTGAGAAGCAGCCTGCTGGCTAAGTTTCCAAGATAGCTCTTATTCGCAGGTTAAGCAAATATATTTTAAGCAATATCAAGTACATGCAGGAGTAATGTCAGACACCCAGCCTTCTCTGTTGAGTACTATTCATCTCTTCGTCCCCGGATAGGCATCTTAAGGTACAAGTTTCAAAGCATATTTCAACTCCGTATCTAGACACGAGGTTATTCTTTTCTTCTCACACATAAATCATTTGTTCTTGGAGTGCAGATCTTCCTCTTGGTCTCCTTCTCATGACAGTACATTATGACAGTAAGTCTTCACTAGGATCAAAACCAGTAAATTCATTTCTTTTTTACTTTTTGTCCATATAGTGGTATCTTTTCTTTAAACATGAATTTTGTTAAATGTCAAATATATTTTAAATTCTGTCATTTTGTAGGAGTTAATGAATCATTTACCCATTCTCAGTGCCTTTGCTCTTTTGTCTTAAATAATATGCTGTCTTTAAAATTAATTTTTTGACTTTTTTCCTCTCCTTAGAGCATCTCATTATTATCGCTATTCGACATGTTCTTGATGCTTTCAGGGCGAGGTCATCCTTCTGAGTGATCTTCCCACGATATCAGTTATATTACTTAGATCTACCTCCTTTCTTTCTTTGTAACTTCTTCAAATCTTTGCCAGCAGAATTTATATCTCCTTTTTTCTATTATTTTTTTCCATTTTGCATTTATTTTACCAGTTTATACAATTACTTTCCCTTGGTTACATGATGATATTTGTGATAGTTTTTTTTTTTCCTGTTGATGTGACAAATCTCCTGAGACGAAGCTACTAAAGGGTTTGTTTGAGTTTACAGCTTGAGCATTCAGTTAGTCATGGACAGGAAACTTTCAGGGTGGTAAGAATGCAAGCAGGACTCCTCACCTCACAAGCTGGGGGAACAGGATGCAGAAGCCAGGCTCTCCAGCCTCAAGACCCACACTCATTGATCCACTTTCTTCAGAAGTTCTTCAACCTTCTAAAACAGCGTTGTCAGTGGGGAAAAGATGTTGAAATACATGAGCCTAAAGGGGGCATTTCCCATTTATGAACATTCTTTAGCTCAGTGTTGATGGTTTTCATTTCTTTTCTCTACTTGGAATTAAAACCAGAGTTTCTTTCCTACAACCTGAGCAAATATTCCATCACAGAGGTATATCTCCAAAAGCCTCCTTTTAATTCTGTATTTGTATGGTCTGAAGTCATTGCATCAAATGACTATCAGGCTCTATTACAGAGCTGCAACCCAGCACCTTTTATAAATTCAGAAATGATGAAATCCCTCCTCCTTTTATCTTCTTTGGTTTCACTTTGTTCTATACATCATAAATACATACATACATACATACATACATACATACATACATCTATTTTAAAAACCTAGATACCACCCATGGGAAAACATGCATTTGTCTTCCTGACAATGCCTTAAATTACTTACTATTTTTGCCTCTCTAATTTGGTTCTGCCAACTTTCAGCAGAATCTCACCCAAGACCTGTTGACCCGAATTGTGAATATTGGTTCCTAGGTCATTTAAGAATTAAGAATTCAGAGTAACCTCAAGGTTTGCTGTTTTGAACTGCCACCCTTCTTAACTATGTTTTTTGTGGAAAAAAAATTTCTCTTTGTAGTATGGTATACCTATTCAGTATTCAGACTTAGACTAACTACTAATCATTTATTTAAATTGGCCTATGCAATCTCTAAGCACTGATATTTAAAAGTCTTATAGTTCTTCTTGGTTTCATCTTCTGTTATAATTTATTTCTCTTGATTTTTCATGGCTACTTCAAAGGTCTGGCACAGATAGGTTGTTATTATCATAACCAGAAAGTCATATCATTACTTTATAAGATGATCATGAAATTCTTTAATTAGAGTTGGTAATGACCTTTACTGCCTGTTGATACATTTTCTTGTATGATTAAGAATTATCAGGCTATGTAAAACTCTCAAATAATGAAAAATTTAATGTAACGTAATCATCTTTTGGAACTTTTACCTGAGTTGAATCACTGATGTCATGCCTTTAAAAAA
Source organism: Zapus hudsonius (assembly GCA_004024765.1). Taxonomy (NCBI): domain Eukaryota; kingdom Metazoa; phylum Chordata; class Mammalia; order Rodentia; family Dipodidae; genus Zapus; species Zapus hudsonius. The sequence continues at coordinate 3,952 of PVHP010033218.1, read as the reverse complement.
CTCAGAAAAAAAACTTTTTTATTGAACTTTGGGAAAGTGTAACTTGAAAGTCGACTTTTGTTTTAAAATTCATATTTTTGTGATTATGGAACAAATTTTTGTGCAACTATATAGAAAAAATATGAAATTCCAATTTAAAATTCCATCATGAAACTACACCATTGTAATTTCTCCAGGCCACGGTTTGTTAATATTCCACAAAGTCCCAGGATGCAGCTCTAAGACCGCATTCAGATCTATGAACATGAGGCAATCATGCTCAGCCGAGGAGAACAATAATTATAATAGAGATTAAATAAAAATAATTAGAAAAAGTTCATCTAGTTTTGATGTATTAATTATTCTGACCCTGTTCTATTCACAGTCTAATTATCTGGTTCAGTGAAAATGCCAAGATTTCTACGACTCATAAAAATTACATTCAAGTAATTATGTCAGCAAACTAAACAGTATTCATTTACCATGCCTTTTTATGCACACATTTGAATATGCTTTTTTAACTGTTTTTGCTCTTTGTTCCTATTCATGGGAAATAATACCTGTAGAGAAATTTGAAAGTCAGTTGCACTTGGAGCGTAATATGCAATTCTTGCTGATATCTGTCTTTTGTATGATTGCTGTAAGTCTCATATAACCTTTGTTTAAAAAACATGAATTAAAGTTCACTCTTCAGTTGTTTCAAAGAAATCTTAAAAACCTGTAGCTGTAGGTTTTTTTTTAAAGTTTAAAGCAAGAATACAAAGGATGTCTTTGAAAGTTTCTAACCTTGGAAGTCAAGGTGATTAAATAGGCCTCTTTCTAGGTATTTCAAATACCTATATTTCCCTTAAAGACATATTACAGCCTCTTAACAAAGAGACTGGATTTAATATATGTACATATCTAATATCTTTCTGGTAAAACGAATAAGATAAAGATTCTAAGTCAGCATCTTAAACCATGACACCTTTTATTTTCTTATGGCTTACTGAAAAGTTTATTAATATTAGCAACTGAGTACAAATATGAAACAATGCCAGACTTAAAACGTGGAAGAATTCAATATTTTTTAATATTTTTATAATCTATTTAAATGAAATATTTGATATGTTAATAAAGCCAAAGTTGTTTACCTTTTGAAGTATTTGGATTATCATTTTAATTCTGTTCCAATCTTTGCTTGGATAAATAGACAGCAACTTCGTTGAAATTACCAATTTAGTTTATCTTAGTTGAAATTAGAAACTAAACTTGTGTTTACTTGGGAAGAACAAAATAATCATTCTTGAACTATTGTCTTGGTAGGCTAGTTATTAGATTTATATCCACACATATGTATAGAGAGCTAGGCTATTTGTTAAAAGGGGTTGCATGCATCCCTGCAATGAGGGTTTATCTTTCAGGTTATTCTTATTACAAACGTCATCCAAGATGGAAAGCAGAAGCATCAGAGAGTGCGATTAAGATGAATGGAATTGAGATGTATGACACGAATAAATGAACTTTTAAGGATTAGAACTCATCTGCAACCAAGGTAAGTAGTCAAGTCTTCATAAAAGCTGCCCTAGCTCTGAGTTCAAACAGCATTCATTTCTCATAATAAAATTTAACTTTAACTAATGATGAAACTGTAGGAAGACTTACATGGTCCCAGGGGTCTGATTCACTTCTTTTATGTACCTATAGAAATAACCTTGGTAGAACTTCCCTGATAGAGTTTTTCTTGGTTTTAACTTTTGAACCTACTCATTGAGGTATTGGTTGAAGATATCAAAGTTAGTCAAGAAGATATAAAACTTTCATGAAAAAAAAAAGTTTGAACACCCGACCTGTATCAAGTACCTTTTCAATGCCTTCCATATTATAGCATTAGAAACAAAGCATGAACATCTTAGGAATTATAGCCTTAAACTAGATTTTATGTGTCATGAAAGACTAGTTTTCTTTTCCCAAAATATTCCAGTAACCATGTATACAGTAGATCACTCACTTCTCTCCTGATTGTCGGAGAGGTTAGATGCAAATATTTCACTTGGATTTTTCCTTGTGATATCTCATTGGGCTACACAATTTCATTCAATGCTTTGTTCTTATTTCCTATTGCAGAGCTATAGAAAACAAAGTCCATTGGGATACATGTTTACATTCCCCATCTAAGTGAGTGGCCTTCACAGGCAGAGATATAAAGAGGACTTGACCCTGGTTCCAGCAGGGACTAAGTAGCCCTTTCTGCTTTGATTAATAACCTTCCTACACACTGTGCACCCTTCATTATTTCATCTTATAGGAAACTTCTTTTTTTAAAGATCTGCCCAGATGATACACCTGATATGGGATATTTCAGGATGGTTTTTGAAAACATGGCTAGGACACTTTGGTATCTCTCCTCTACATTTCAATTTGTCCCTAGTGTCTGTATCACACAAAAGGCTCTGTGCCATCTTGGTAATTGACCTAGACAGCTAGAACCCTCTGCAGGGGTGAAATATAAGGTCTAGAGGGGCCTTTTAAGACCTCTATTATTTTTATTTCCTTTTTTATTTATTTTTATTTTTTTAATTGTCCATAATGAGTTACATTATTTAATGGGCAAACAATAAGTTGTTATCCCCAGTTCTCCAATACCCCTCTTTCCCACCCCCATTCAGCTGTGTATCCTCCTCTGTGGGCCGTCTGGATCAGTCTTTGGGGCTGGGGACCAAGTATAGCCTAGGAGTCAGCCCAGTTCCGCTGGCCCTAGTATGATGTTACTGAGGGGGGCTGTGACTCTAGGTATTCTTCCCCACAAAGGCTCTCACAATCTTTCCACCCCCTCTTCCACTCAGTTCCTGGAGTCATGGTGGGTGAGTATTAAGGCTGCTTTATTGTTGAGAACTTAGGGGTTTCTGTACTTCTGCTTTAGGTTGTGTCTAAAATCATTGGTGTCTGTCTCACTGGCTTATCCTGTGTTGGCTGATTGGCTATGGCTATGGGTCACTTGTTCATCCCATCATTCTCTGCAGGGTTCCATATGGATCCTCCATGGTATGTCTGGGGTGACTCATCTCTTGCCAGGATGTCAGCTATCAGCCTGCAGTTCATTGGTAGGGTAGGATGAGCCACATCTCTCTTGCTGCATTCTGAAAGATACAAACAGAATCTCCATCGGAGTGTGAGATCAGTATAGGTTAACTGAGATACACATTTCTGAATTAGCTAGATTCTACTTTTAGTAGGCTCTCCGTCAATCGCACACATAGGGCATCTCTCATTGGGGGCCCAAGAGTCCGGGTTCCAGTGCATATCACCCTAAGTCCCTAGTTCCATTTAAGGGCTCCCCCTGACTAAGTGGAATATTTGGCCGAATTTAAAAGCTGTTGATTACCTCCCCCAAGCTTTGGCTCCTCTATTGCACAAATGCTCCATTCCTGGTTTACTGTTCTCTCCCAGTAGGAGGTGTGTCAGCCTACTCACGGCAGCAGACTGTGTGTCATTTCTGTGGTCTCTGTTTACTCCAGCTGTCATTGACCAGCTTCCCCTGGCAGATTATGCAGTGCTTTCCAGCACTGCACTAACTATCATCTGGGGGCTGGTTACCATTCTGGACATTGCAGGGTCTCTCAATGCTGATAGATGGCTTTCTGTGGTTTCTTCAGCAACAGGGTTTTGCCTCAGGCCTGGGGTGGTTATTCAAGAGTTTTGACAGAGTTCTGTCTTATTTTTGGAACCTCGTGGGTCACTTTGGTCAACAGCTAAGTGAAGGAAGGAGCCAATGACTGGGACCAGGAGTTGCCAGACTGATCAGTTTTTCACAGGCTTAGACTTTCTCCCCTACTACTGATGGCCCCTCTTGCCAGACGATGCCCACTACTTACTCAATAGGTTACAGTATGCTCATGAGGATTTTTTTAAAAATATTTTATTCTTTTTTTTCAAGGAGAGAGAGAGAGAGAGAGAGAGAGAGAGAGAGAGAGAGAGAGAGAGAGAGAGAGAG